>JAANSQ010002422.1:0-12029 GCA_036850885.1 Lepidocyrtinus dapeste | reverse complement strand
AATAAAGGTAACTCAAACCAAAAATTAAATTATAGAATAGATAAGTAAATAGTACAAATTCAATATTTGGTGTCCAGACTAAAATTTATTATAACAATTTGTGAAACACCAAAGGGTCCAGTAATTTCCCAGGACACTAGCAAAATGGCTAGACCCTCCAGACCTGATATGGACCTTAGTGGTACATTCTTAGAGCCACCACCAGGTCTTGACCCGGATTGTCTTCTTTTTCTTGGGGACCCTGAGATGAAGACATACACACTTTGGGAAAGATGGATAACTCCGGTCGGCATTGCAGCTGGCTTCCTAGTAGTAAGTCTGGGAGCGAATATCATGGCTAGAGCTCCTATTAGGGCCGGTATCTTAAAAACACTTTGACCTTCTATCACCTTTATAACAAAAGATATTATCTTTGCGATATTAAAACTGTCTTTCCACTTTTAGGCATTCAACGCCACATTATGAGTACTATAGTTGGAGGCAGCATTGCAGAAGGAATAAGGTATACGAGTATGAAATATGCCGCAGAAAAGGATCTTCAATATTATCACTATATGATAACACATCCTGAAGATTTCCAAGCGCCAGGTAAAATTACGACAACTCTATAGTATAGTCATCCACCTGCGCTAAATACTATTCCCAACCTACCAGTATCCTCGACTAAAAACTATAATTATTTCTTTTCAGAGAGAAGAAAGTGGTCTGAAGTTCTTCAGCCATGGATCCCTGTCCGTTAAAAAACCTAGTAGGTAGTGTATCCGTATCGTCTGCTTCAAAGCAGCGCTGGCATAACATGAGACAAAACATTTTTTGCGCTAGTTTAGTTCTGAAAATTGATCAACCATTCGTTACTCCTGTCGTGTATAAATGAATTGAAATGACCGGATTCTGCTTTACTCAAATTGCTGGAGTTGCAGAAGCGTAGTAAAAATAATAAATCGTACAGTTATATAATACTTTATCAATCCGAAAACTGGAAATGTTGTGCGCTATCGTTTTATTTCTTTGGCGGCATATCCATTCCATTGCTAATTCATCTGTTAATTTACGATGAGTCGTAAAGGTATGTTGGATGACCAAAATGGTCAAGTTACATGTCATCTATTTACCAAGAGCAGGTCAGATTAGGTCGCAATACAAATTATGTCAGGTGCCATTTAAGAAAAAAGTTTTTTATAAGATGTGATCAAGTTATTAGGGTTCATTTACTGTTTTTATTGAATTTCGAATCTCGATTTATAAAATCCACACTTGTATTGATAATAGATGTCTATGAAATATTCTATTTGAATTAAAATTGATTTCTTAAGTTGTATAAAGCTATAAAATAACACAAACTCTTAAATTATGTCGTATAAAAATATGAAATTTGTCTGAGAGTGGAATATCAACTTCTGAATTAAGGTTAGGGGTTAAAATTTAAGCATCAATGAGCAAAAAGAAAGTCTTTCTATCCCCCCAGTAAAATTAAGTACATACTATGACATTCAGATTTTATACACTTAGCGTATTAGTTTTTAAAATGATAACTCATAACTTTTATGATCTTAAATTTAAAGATATAACAAGATTCATCTTTCCTAGGTTAACAAGTGCTTAGAGTACCCTAAAGTCTATAGACTTTCCCATTTTACTCACCCCATCATTTACCTCTCTACTTCTTTCGGTTTTGTTTGGTGTAGATTTCATTTTCTGGCTGGTTATCTCCATCAAAGTCTCCTGTCCATGGGTATTGACGGGGACAATCGAAACATGTTGTCATGTACCTGTTTAGGAGGGAGAGTTAATGTATTTCAAAATTAGTAGTCCAAAATTTTTCAGAATAATTAGGTTAATAATGTTGGGGTTTTTACCTGGTAGAGGATGGAGCATTGGGTGACTTGAAAACCAATGGACATTTGTTGGGCAAGTTGCATGGTGGGGTGGGAACAGTCCTCTTCTTGCAATCCCATCCTTCGAAGGTATTCAAAGTGTCAACTGGCTTTGGTTCTGTGATCCAGAGCAAAGCTTGGGTGGCAGTAACAAACCAAACGTCTTTCCTGAGGGGTAATTAAAGAAATTTTTGTTAAATTTTTAATATTAAATTGGCTGTTTTTAACTTTGAGGATTTAAAAGTGCTCGAGTCTTACTGTGATCTGGCCCAGTCGACAAACTTGAGCAATCCCTTCTCAAGCTCGGATTGCTGGAACCAAGTGGTGTGGAATGGCATCATGTAGGGGGCACGGTTTTGATCGTAATACCTCTTAAAGTCCTCAATGAGCCATTCAAGAACTTGGTCGGGATCGTGATTGAAAAGGACACATTGATCCATGTAGGGACAATGTCCTCCCTCAAAGGACTCGACAAAGTGGGCATTCAATGGCAACTCCCAAACTCCAGGGAAGCTACGAGTTGGGCAAGTTCCAGCTTTGCAGTCATGTGGGATGGAGTAGTCAAGAGTGTAAGGCCAGACTGGGACCTTAACTGGAGGAACACCTACGGAGCTATCCCAGACGAAACCAAAGTCCTGAAGTACTTCATATTGAGCATTTCTGCCAGGCTTCAAGTATGGAGCACGCATTCCAATGATGTCTTCTCCAGTGATGTTAGAGAACTTTCCAAGGATTTCCTTCATTCCAATCATCTCCATGGACCAACGCTCATAGCTCTCGTTCTCAAGTCCCTTCGCAGTTCTATTCG
Organism: Lepidocyrtinus dapeste; assembly: GCA_036850885.1. Taxonomy (NCBI): domain Eukaryota; kingdom Metazoa; phylum Arthropoda; class Collembola; order Entomobryomorpha; family Entomobryidae; genus Lepidocyrtinus; species Lepidocyrtinus dapeste. The sequence goes on along the minus strand of JAANSQ010002422.1, from coordinate 9,347 downwards.
TATCAAGCGGGCAATCAATATTATATCTTTTTGGAAGTTTATATCATCAGATTATTTGCAACAATAACTTACGAAATGGTTTCTACGGCGATTTCATGACCTTCATGGTGTAATCTCTGGATCATTTGGTAGTCAGCGTACTCATGAGTGGTAAAGAACGTTCCACGAATAGGGCATCCATTTGGATTAGTACGGTTAGCCTGGAAAAGTCTGTCGTAGTTATCGATGTTGTTGATATTCACAGCACCATCGAATGTCATGATGATCATTTGAGGGGTCTAAATTAACAAAACAAATTTTCGCCATAATTAAACCAAACTCATTTAAAAACTGATTTTTAGGGAAATCTCTAACTTTTAAGGAAGCATTGTTGATTGTGAATAAAACATGCAAACAAAATTTATAATTTACATTCATCCTCTACATAACATCTCATATGTAAATCTCTTTGTTCACAGAATATTTTTGACGCATTTAATGCTGCGCATTATGCATATAAGGTCGCCTTTGGTGCCAGGTGCTCGTCTCGTAAGAAGAAAAAAATATTGTTATGAACAGTCACAGACGACTAACCTTCTGAGGATCAAGACGGCCTGGGATGATGGTACCATCCTTAGAGCAGTAGCAGTGCGGCAAAGCGCAGTTGTTTTGTTCGCACTTTACGGCCAAGTCAATCGGTGGTTCAGTAACCGGTGCCGGGGCTATAAGAAATATGAAGAAGATTAAAATTTGCCATACATTATCATATCATGATTCATGAACAATCATCGAAAATAGAGAACGACAATGAAACTCAATAACTGCCTTTGTGGTGACGAGGTAGGTATGTAATTATGTCAATTAACACCTTTTACGTCAAGGTATCCAGCCTTAATTTCAATTATACAATATGGCGTATAATTGGATAAAATTTAGAGTCAAGAAAATAATTACTTGTGGCAATGGGACCACACCGAGCATCAGCTTTGAAGGTACATAGTTTGCTAATATCATCGAAGTAAAGTCCCGCCGGACATCTGGTCTCGTAAGGATGTCCATCCACACACTGAAAAAAAATGGAGTTATTAATCCCTCTTGAGCCAACGTCAATAAAAAATTGATATTGTTAGACTTGATCCATACTTGGTAGAACTTCCTGCATGTTGCTGGATCTGCAAAGTTACCCGATGGCTCTGGACACTCGAAAAGTTCCTTTTCCTCTTCTTCTTTGGCTCCTGCCAAACAAAAAATTAGCACAGGTTAATTAGCAAATAGCATAGCCAAAAATTACTTAGAACTAGACCAGGAAGCTCGTTATTTATGCACGAAAAGCTCCAATTGGCAAGTTTGTTTATGCACTCTTTATCCAGCCAGATTATAGCGATTCACGACTTACTGGGGCAACTTGGGAAAACTAAGATATTTCATGTTACCAGCAAAGGTGTGATCTTGGATACATCTCGCCGCCCTGAATCATGTATTGAAGTCATTTCTAATGAGACTAAGTTATAAAATCGTAAAATCATGGGTTGTTTAGAGTTTATCTAGACGTTTGCCCAAATGACGACGTTTAATGACCAAGAACCTAGCCAAAACAAGTATCTCACACACGTCTTACTCCTTTTAAACCATAGACTATTTAAACTAATTCACGATTCCAATCTTGCATTAGCTCTTTAACGTCAATTCTCTTATTATCCAATGAAAACATTTTTCTTATCTGTTTCCTTAATTCATTCAATCATAGTTATGGTTGCTGTTACTAGGCATGATGATTTCGTCAGGTAGACATTACAGCACTAGCCTGTTTTGAAGTTTATGCACGTTTTAAAATAAACACAGAAAATAATTTTTAGCTGTTTTTTATATTTCTCTGAGAATGGGTTTAATATCAGTTGTGGTACTGTCCAAGGCCTAAATAGAATTCCCCGAGGTGTCAAAACCTTTTTGTCGAGAATCTTGTAATTATGATAAAGAAGATATCGACATGTACATTTCTCATACTATTGCATAACTGTAACAAATGTCGTCGACAGATAAACTTTTTAGCCAAACAGGGAATTCTAGCGTTACAAATCTCAAATATTTTATTTACTTCATACATGAGAATATCAAGAGCCTACTAATTCCATGTATTGAGCGTGATAGCGATAATTTATGAAATTGATATAGATATTGGCTAAAAAATGTAGGAAATTTAGATAGCATAAAACACGGAACTTCATGCACATACACACTTAATAAATTGGTGTACCTATAGTCTAATAGAATATCATCATCATAATGATCCTTAGAGTTTTTCTTGATGCCTATTATCTATCGTCATCTTTACGACTCCTGTTATTATTCTGATTATTCCACCCTACAGGAAAAAAAAAGATGCATATATGGTCGTTGCTAATTCCTCTCAATTTAAAAAAGAGACAGGAGATATACGCAACCGTATCACTTTGCCTAATGAGCATTTCCCTTTGTCCCATCACAGGACACAAGAACTATATCAGTTTCCCCCTATTCTTATTAGCATGAATCAAAGTCCTTTTTTCGTATCATCATCACCTTACCAACATTCATTTTCTTTCTACTGCCCTTCTTCGTCGTCTTCTTCTTCGTATGCAAACATTTATGACTAAAAAATGATACACTCCATTTTTAAAAGTTTAGTTTAGGGATGTAGCGCATGAACGATAAAGACATAAAAAGGTAGAGAAAAAAAACTTGTCATGCGTTACATTTTAGGTAATGTAGGAATGACCGATGACTACAAACCCAATACTGGCTGCTACTTTTAGTAACTGCAAATATTCTTTAAAGTCAATAATGTGCAATTGTGCAAAGTACCTTTTCTTGTCATCCATCCAAAGACTCAAAACCTACCTATCAGAGAGAATGAAAGAGCGCAAAAACTCTATGCTTCGAAGCGGCGCTTAGTACCGTACCTTCGGCACTTCCTTTCAGTTTCAGTTAGATTCATGCATAACAGAACCAGAGCTTTAGAGGAAGCCGTAAAATGTACATAAAACATTTTTAACGAGACTTTCACGTAAATTTAATGAAGATATACGACCAAGGGGATATTGCGATGATCATTTTACGAAGGAAAAATAATTACTTTGGGTTTTACGAGCTTAAGCAATTTTAAATTTTCAGAATGGCTCACAAATTACAGAAAATTATGTAATGTTTAAACGTTTAAATTTCTTTCTTACCAAATGCTGCGGACGCCAGTATCCCTAGTAGGAGTAGTCGGTTACTTAAACGTATCAGTCCCATTTCGCAGTACGGATGGGATCTTTTGATTTTTTTTCGGGCGTAAGGGATACAAGTACGATGGGCGGTGAACAAGTTACGCGTGTCACAATCACAACTAGTGCGAAACTACTATTCCTCAGACTATAACCACTTATGATTAAGACAATAAAAAAAACAAGCAGCTCTCCTCAACTCAATTGTTGATGGGGGTACTCCAAAAAGTTAGTGATGCGCTCAAGTCTATTATATAATGGTTAAAATGTGATAATAACAAAATCTCGAAAACCAGTTTGCGTATCTGTCTGCTTGAAAAGTGCAAGACAAGAATGTGTGTATTAGCTTTTCTTGCAGCAACACTTTTTTTGGTTTAAAAAAGCGTTGTTTACTTTTCCTTGGCTAGTTGCCTCAAAGGGTGCAACTGCACTTTTGAAAATGGATTATTCAATTAAAGGGGAAAAATTGTTTCATTGAAATAACATTGAATTGTTATCGCATATAGCACAGCGCTTTGCGCATGCCTTACAGAAAAAATGAATTAAAGATAAAAATAATTCTTCAAGGGTTGTACTTGTACTACCTTAATTAAAAGTGTACTGATTGAATTGGGAATTGGAAATTAGAACAAAATGATACTTTTGAGGCCCAAATTACAATGAAAAATACGAAAAAAGTCTAGAAAAACTGAGAGGACAATAAAAAAGAGACTTGGTCTTAAGCTCTTTCTTAACGTTTTCTCTGCGCTTTGGATAAGACAACTGAGCTTGGAGGAAGATTGCTCCTTGTTTTCACCACTTACCAGTCACTGTAGAATCAAAACTAGATATTGTTACTGACTACTGTTCAACTTGCGACTAAAATGGAATAATAATTGGTTTGCAGAGTTGGACAGTCGGACAAGGACTGAAGGGAATCTTGACAAGGGCGTTTGATCTAACTTACTCAAACTAGTAGAAAAATATAGAGAAGAGTGTATACTTGTACTTACTTCAGTTCGAGAAAAAATATAACATTCATGATTTTTTTTTCTTCTGTATTAAGTATGTATATTACGTATATTGTTGTTTGACGCGTTGTAAGTTGTAATATGGAGTCGTCATTTCAGTGAATTCGAAAGGATCAGCGAAGAAGGTAACAGAGAAGAAAATGCATTGCAATAATGCATTGCCAGAGGAATTGCCACACGCCAACAAAGAGCGGTAGCTAGAACAAGTGTAAACCATATTTATACACATAGACCTAAGGGAATTTCGCTTCTCAACAATCAGTACAAGGTGCTTCTCTCTTCTTCGTCTTCTTTTCTAAGAACTTTATTCCTGACTTGAATTCTTTTTTTGCACTGAATGGATATTCCTCGCTCTGTTATCAACATTCCCCCATGTCATTATCATAAGCTAATAGTTCATTGCGATAGTATTGGTAATAGATGCAACAAGAGCTAGTTCTAATTTTTAAAATAAGCTCGTTTAGGCAATCTCATTTTGGTTATGGGGATGATGATCAAGAGGACGATATGTATCAGCTTATTAACATCATGACAATCCCTCCCAGCTCTATTATACTTGGTTGACCATTCTTCAGATAGCCAAAGAATGTAGTTGACCGAAGACAACGAAAGCAGGGCTTCGAACGAATAATGGAAAAAATGCATTCATATTTTTTTTAAACAAGAAAAGAAAGAGATTGACTTGGCCGCTTCTATTAATGTTGCTACAGCTAAGTATAATTATCGAGACAGAATCATACGTACCAAAAGAACTTTTGTCATTTCATCAGAATAAGATGTCCCTTTGGGATAGCGACTTCTTAGGCACTTATAAAATACAAATAATTTTTGCCTTTCAATCTGCTAAGGCAGAAAATATTTAATAAATTGGCCTCCTTTTTATCCATTTTGATTTCAGGTTCTTGGTAATTTTCTTTTCCAGCATTCCAGAGAAAAATGTAAAGAAAATGAGCATTTTTAAAGGTTAGCATATATAATCATCATTAAGCTACGTGTGTTGGTTGGGTGGGTCGTGAAATATTTTTCTAGTGAATTTCGAGCAGGATTCAATTTTGTTTGAAAAGTGCATTTGCATTTTTGAATGTTAAACATTTCATGCATCTTGCATTTTTTGTTCTCGAAGCTAGATGCATTTTTTTCTCATTTCGAATTCACCTCACGACTTTACAAAGTGACGAATAAAAATGCAAGCCTCCAAATGCACATCCCTAGATTGATTTGAGTCTGTTCACTTTTCAATACCTACATGTTTATCTTCATTGGGGAAATGCATTGAAAAGTAAAACTGGAATGCAAAATAGTGATTTGCATCTACCCTGGAGCAAAGTAAAGAAGCAGAGTTGATGAACCTTGAAACTAAAGTTGGAATGGAGGAGTACCTTGAATAAGAATAATATTTTCATTTATAGTACGGCTATCTGTAAACCCAATCCTAATCTATCAATATTTTCAGACTCATGGAACGAAAAGATTGTTCAGATATCATGGAATTTATGATTTGTTCAATGCTCTTGAGCTCTGATTCTTTCCAGACTGCATTCTTTTATTCAAAGGCGTATACTCACAGTTAAATCTTTTCTATTTATTTTACGCAGAAGGCTTACTCGTGGTGGGCCGAGTAGTTCATGAGAAACTCGAATTTTCGTGTTGAATAGTAATTGCTTGTAATAATGGAAAATATGCAATGCTATCTAAATGCAGTAGAAGGCTTAGTTTTGCTCTTAATTCCCAGTATTAAGAAGCCTTGAAAGTGCAAAGATTTCTCGTTCAAAGTCTAAAAGTAGAGATGCCTTGAGATTATAAGGTTTAGGGACATTTCTTAGTCCGCTAGATAAATTTTGGTTGTAGTAGTTACCCTTGAGAAGCGAATGGAACTTGGTCTCATCATAAACTTCTAATTTTAGACGGTGCTGTAGAAAACGAGAAATCCATACCCTCATTCAGCTTTTTTGCCTTTATGAATGAGCTTCTTTCTTAAATTTCGTATCTTCAACTTTCTATCTGTTGTTTTTCAATATATTCTAATTTTGGCTGCCAATTTGCGTACCGGCTCAGAGATTTAATGGTGCTCGCATGACTACGATTTTGAGAAAATTACACGAGATTGTGATATTTTAGTGCACCTGCATAAATGCGTTTAATTTATTCTTTGGGATTAAAATGAGAAATTGAAAATAGTCAATGTATTCTACTCGGAGCGCAAAAATTAAATGAGGATTTCACAACTCCCCAGAGAGAAACTACTTAAATGGCAAAAGTGGGCAGTAAATTTAGTCTAACGGGATTCTTCTGCAATTAAACTTTATTACTTTATGCATTCTACATCTCATTACTTTATGTAGAGAACCGTTTCTCTATGCCTCTTGTCGACTTAGGAAATGAATTTTTTTAATTCTTGACGCTCTAATGTGAAAAAAGAATCTCGACGCTGTGATAATTTCCATTTGCCGTGATTCAGCATGTCATTCGATTCTTTCTGCATTTTGATCTTGGATTAGTGCCTTATCATCTTTTCACAGCGGAATTTATGTATTTATTTATGGGTACAGCAAAATTAAAAAGTTTCTCGCGTAGACGCGAACCAACGGATCGAAGCGGTTTATGGTTTTTGCATCTGACAAAAAAGGTGAGATGAAACGGTCGGCCGGTCACCGGATGGCAGAAATCCGCTTGCTTTGTAGGCGCATTCTTAATCAATCAAGTGTTAACTGTGCTCACGCTCTGTTCATTGATTAAATTGAGTCGAAGTCATGGGAAGTAGACCTTACAAAATAAAATTATTTTTATTCCTCATCAATCCTCCTGAAATAGACTGGCGTAATAACTTGTTTAAGAGCATGAGAAAATTTATTCATTTCAGCACAGTTACTTCGTAATCACGTTTGAAATCCAAGTGTACTTCATAAAAACATATTGCGCTTATTTTTAGCGGAAATCCTTGAAAATACGCAATAGCATGTTAGGGTGAAGAGTGCAGAGAAAAAACTTTTAACATCTACCTCGCAAGTCATAAATCAAATCTTACGTTCGCCTCAGATGGAGGGACAAGTCGGGGAATACGTAGTAAATTAAACGATGTTTAACCTAACTCAACCAATATCGACTGTAGCTGTTGTTTTTGCTACATATCACGTTCTCATTGTTGGCAATAATGGTGATGCTCTTCTCCCTTTCACGAGTTGTAAAGTTTTTCTCGCCGCTTCTCACGAAGTTTCAAACTACTTTGAAATGATAGGATAAACTGAATCTTATCATAGAGTTTGGTAACGGTCCCCTTGTGAGTAAAAAAAAAACATCGTACTATACCTGTCACTTTTTTAATTTATTTAATTCCTCTACAAAAATCTCACCTCTGATGGTAATCCAGGGTGTCATGTCATTCGCACTTACGTAGCCACACAAGCGATTGAGAAAAGCTCATTTGAAGAAATTAAAATGACATCATGAATATAAATGTATCTCAAGCTCTCGCAAAGATTACTAGGTCGTATCATACCAAAGTGGCAGAATATTCCTTTCAGATAGATATTTTTACTTCGCAACATTTTAGAGTTTGGATTAGGTTTAAAATACAACTAGTTTTTCATGTCATTTTATGGCATGTGACTGCATCTGAAATATGACGACTTGACGACTGCGAAAGTCACGTCCCGACGCTATTAGATTACAAATACCCTTTGAAATATAAGAATGGGATCAATTTGCCCCAATAAATTTATATGTACCCAATTTGCCGGTAATTGAGACATACTTGGTACTTAAATCGTTATCCGGGTTATTACTCATAACCTCACGCCTTGTGTTCTATCCGTTACGAATGCGTGGAAGAGAAAAATTGTAGATTTTAGAAAGCATGAAACTCTGTGGGCAAATAAAACTTTAGACGCGACAAGCCCTATCAGGATCTTAATCTTGAGGAACGGTTGGAAGCGCACATGGTGAGAGATCTATCTTATTCTCATTTGCGAATAAAATATGAGCTGCTTTTAGAACTGCCCGTGAAGCGCGATCCACTTTACTAGAATTCACGATACAATTCTGGAGGATACAACTTACAAATGCTTTCATCCATTTTAATGGTATTAAATAAACCAGAAAATGAGCCAATGATTTTTTTGTTTTCTTAATTTCTAAGAAAACGGTTTTTTTATTTTATACAAAAAATAGGCTTACACTTGCCAAGACTAATTAATTAACACATGATGTATTAATTGCTGAATTCCACATGCAATATAAACCCAGAAGACCCAAAATCAAACCATACAATCAAAAAACGAAAATCGTCATTGTTTGATTACATCATTGACAATGCCAGCTAGAGATAACAAATTCTCTATAAAATTAAATTTGTAAATAATTAAAGCTAAATATATCTTTCTCGTTAAAGTAAACATTAATATTAATTCATGTTTAGTTTCTTAAATGTTTAAAAGCTGAAATGATATTTGCACCGGGAACAATATACATTACCGGGATAGAATAGGGATATTTTGATCAATGGGGAAAATGATTATGAAATAAATCATTAAGGCAAATTCAGGAAGCTCCAAAATTTACAGGAAATGAAGTAGAGAGCTCAAATTGGGGTGAGCGGGTGCCTTTAATGCAGTTCCGGTGAGAAGGGCCAACTTGTGAGCGTTCTGACAGGGTGCTGGAACAGCTAAACAAGAAAGGAAGACAATTAATAGTTTATAGCTGCAACTCATATAAAAATGTTATAAGTAGTTGGAATCCTTACCAACTGTTCCGGACCAGTTGTAGTAGAGATGACAGAACTTGAAGGTAAGCCGTTGAATCTTATCCGGGGCGAGTCTGGACTCGTCTCGGAGGACGTTGTAGTACGTTGGACTGACACACCCTTGCCTAGCAATTTGGGAGACGAGATAGAAATCGTACCTGCAATAAAAACAATTAAAGCCCCCAAAAATAAGCAGCTAAAAAAAGGTTATAATTAGATGAAAAGTGTCATTATCTTTACCTTTCTGGTCGAGTGACGACGTCATCCACTACTAATCCTGGCTTGGGATTATCGTACCGATTCTGGACCTTCAGAAAGAACCTGGTGTTGATCCGTTTGTTCACGACAATGTAAGTGAGTAGGGGCTTTTCTGCT
>JAANSQ010002421.1:0-12032 GCA_036850885.1 Lepidocyrtinus dapeste | reverse complement strand
ATTAGGTTATAAAACACTAGCGCTAAATCTTTTAAAATTAACTGTAGCAAACCTTGTATGTACAGTCCAAAATGGAACACGAGCAGAATGGTTTGATGGATAATGCAATTTATTCTGATAGATTCCTTCTACAGCAAGACAGGAAAACGTGCGCTTTCGCTTATTCAAATTATGTCATCTGTCATTCATTTTGTAACCCTCGTGGAAATGGTGTCGGACGAATTTAACGCAGTTTATTTTTCAAATATTCCTTTTCTATTTATTATACAATGGTGGCTTGCGTACTCTGTGTAGAATATCCTCGGAAGTTAAAACATCTCCTGCTGCTCATTTCCCACTAGGCTTCTTTTTATTAAGTTCTGCTCAAGGATAAAAATGAACGTAGACTACGGGTATATTATGATGATAAGTTGGGTTACTCTACTACTACACCGTAAACCTTACTAAATTTCTTAGCATAGAGCCTCTCAGCTCCATTCCTTATCTAAATGAAATGAACGTCTTCAACCCTTTCAAAAATTTGCAGACTTGGAGGACAATATGATATAATAATTTTCCTCATTTTCTCATAAAACAAGCTCATCTTTCTCCAGTCTTAAGTTAACGAGTTGGAAAAAAACGCTGAAGAAAGTCAGCATAATATGGACCATAGCTCAAACTATTTCATCTCGGCTATTTCATTGTTGCGGGGTAAATCCACGTTACTCAGAACTTGTAATGAATAAAGCACAATGTCTTGTTCTCTTTTTATGAATCTCGTCAAAGGGAGCGTATCAAATGAAATTGTCATTAAATATCATCGGATGAAAATAATGAAATGTGTAGTCGGTTACGATTGCTTTACATTCTCTTTTCGAACTCATAATATACTCTTTCATTTCTTTACGTAGCAGTCTATAGGCAACAGGGAAAGAGGAAATATATGTAGAATCTCGCAACGGTGATGTGCGTACTCTACGATGAGGAGTAGCACTTGATGATATAAAGTCTCTTCAAAATCATTTTAAGTGTGACAAATTTTGGGTTGTTTTTAAGTTGTCTAGCCATTAGCGAAATTTTTACTGTATACTGATTTATAAATGTTGGTTGAAGTTCCAAAACGCATTTGAATACTCATTCCACTGAATTTAAAAAATCGTGACTTGGAAGGAATGAACCTTGTCCTAGATTTGAAATAGGTGACAATGACTAGGTGTACGTATTCTAAGGCTGGGTACGGGATTGGCAAGAGAAAGAGATAACGACGACAACGTACACGAAAATCGTAACCAGTTGTTGCTACCACATGCCTATATGTATAGGATTAGATAAGCCAAACTTAAAACAAAGTCGACTTTTCCTTTAGTAAGTGTCTTTCAAGGCACGTTTCCCTCGTTTCAAGACAATTCCCATAGCAACCAAAGTTTTTACGAGTGCTAGAAATCCTATATGGACACCATTTATTTTAAAAAGATTCTACTTGCCTCCTTTATTAAACCGAAAAGTTACTCCCTTCCTAAAGCATAAAAAGGAAAACAACTTGGTATTCCTAGATTGTAACGGAGAATGTTGGTTTTTTGTTTTCTTTGAAATTGGAAGCCCTATCAAAGCAAATTTTTCTCTTATGCTAATGTTTCGCCTGTATGGTAAAACACACATGGAATTTAATGTAACTCAACATAGTGTGCTTTTCAACTTTGCTGACTTGATGATTAAAACCTAGATTCTTTAAAGATTGTAAGAAAACTCACCTGGAAATTTCTAATGCGATTTTTTTCTTTGTATTAGCTTTATCTTCTTGATAGTTTCATTTACAACTGTGACTGAGAGTGAAATATTGAGTTGAGAAAAAAATCGAAAATGGAATGGTAGAAATTTACACTAGGCTATATTTGGCAGGTTAGAATTAGTAAAACGGCATCTTACTATCAGGATAGCTAGTATTCTTTCAGAAAAGCCCTCTCCGCGATTCCCTACTGAAGCTTTACATTGCTTTCAGCTTGAGCAACTTTATTAGTTTGCAAAAAAAGGCACATCACAAAACAAACTTTTGATGGGATAGGATGAACTTGTAGCTTGGTGAGAGTTTCTACAGTTTTCAAAGCGTTTGTTGGTAAAAGTATGCCTTGAACAAAAAATTCTTCCTTACTCTACTCACTTCTAAACTCAATATTGTTTAGAATTTGCATGAATTGGTGTAGTTAAAAAGTAAAGTTTTCGCAAAGTTTTGTACTCCTGCTTTTTTTACGTAAGCAATTTTCACGTCGCTGAAGGCTTCTATGGGGACTTATGTATCCTACTTGAGAAATCATATTAAGCTTAGGTATGTGCATCCCGCGATTATTCAAAATTTCATAAGAAAGCAAATAAGGAGGGGTTCAGGAAGATAATAATCGTTTTCGCCGCTGGAGATTTAGAAAACTAGTATTATGAATGTGAACACCGGCTGGTCTATTTACCATAACAAAACGTAAGGTTATGACTTTATGAGGGAGATATTGTGTTCGTTTCAATTTTTAGAACTAAATAAAGGCTCAGGAGAAGAGAGTAAAATAGAATAAAGGCTTCCTTTGTAAAGTACTTTTCCACTTACCCCCACAGTCTTAACACACTTCAGGTGAATAACAGCTCCGAACAAAGTAAGAAGATACAAAGTACACATAGAACCCACAACACAACTCCAAAAATATACAAAAGTTCCTGGTAAACATTAAAGTAGGCAAATAGGTAATTATTAATGTTTTCATTCTAGATGCAATCTTTTCACTAGCCTATATGGAAATGATGATAAAAGCTTAACCGTGGTTTTGAGAAAGCAGGGAGCTAAGTCTTGCGAATTTTTTTCAACCATGTGCCTATAGATGTTTTGCGGTTTAATATCGTTCGTCGAGTTTGAGTTTTCCTACTTAAGTCTCTGCTTTAAAGTAACTCGTGGGAGATGTTTCCCTGTTCTCTCTCCTTACATTTTAACATATTTTTAGGGAAGAGTGTAAATACGAGAAGTCATGACATGAACATAATTCACTCAACAGAACAGAACAAGAAACCACAAGAGAAAAATACGCAACCTTGCCGTAGTACTACTGATTATACGCCTTGTTTTGTTCTCACTCGCTCCCACATTTTGCCCTATTTCTTTTGTCATGTCTTGTTCAACTACCTCTGGCGTTTATTTCTTTAAGGAGATCTAGACATTTTTTGAGGGAGTAGAGTAATGTGTCTTGTTTTTGCCAGCGTTTTTATATTCCAATAAACAGCTATACCGCTTGTTTCAACATATTGGAACAAGATACTCCCTTTCAAAGTGTTATTTAAGGAGGTATTCAACACACACAATGTGAGCCTGGAGGGACCAAATGCCACTTCAAGGATTTTTCTTTGCGTATAGGACAGCACAACGAGATGCTTTCATACTTGTAACGGGTTGGGAGGGATATGGCAAATTTCGAGCAAAGCGTGAGACTCAATTTGCTTACGTAACAGGACAAATTTCTTCTGTAGAAAGAACAAGGTTTGGCGTTAAGGCGTTTGGTTCGTTATTTTTGCATTTCCTGAAATATACTTTAAATCCATATATATTCACAGAGGATTTCTTGCGATCAAGAAAAACTTTATATTTTTAGCTTACACGTGTGCATATGTATAGATCACTAAAATTTTTTTTTTACAAATATAGAGGCTTTTAGAAACCGTATAAAGAGCTTTTCATTCTCTTGCATAAATTACCGTGCCCAATGCTCTTACAGCTATTTCGTCCAGAAGATTTTATATTTGTTCAATTCAATTCTCTCTTTCGCTTTTATTAGTTCAACCCTCAAACCTCTCAAGCCGTATTTTTGGAGGTAACTCCTGTAAAACTACGGAATAAAGCAGATAATATTTGAATTGGATGTCACAGCTTGTGGCCTTATGCGCGCATGAAACCCTGCATGTCTCCTAGAATCTATTAACGTGGAATAGCTATACTTTACTGGTATTTTAAAACTTCCTTAGAAATCGTGAAACAAGGTTATAAGCGTCATAATTATACCTAGTTAAAGTGATATTACCAACATTCACACCTTTGTAATATCTACATAATATTATGTAGTACTTTTGATAGTAAACCTGAATAAAAGTCGGCCAAATTCTGAAGAAATAGAGTTGTTCGCTTTTCCGCACATGTTTAAAATAAAACAGTAATTATCGCCATAAACAATCAGTTTACGATTACTGGAGCTTTAGGCTGTATCACAACAGATTGGAAGAAAACACCAGAGTAAAGCATTTTCTTTGCTTTCTACATATGTATACTTTTACGGTTCACCCCAAGTCATGATTGATTTTGATGGAGCAATGCTCATCTTGTTTTTCCTCCCTCGTCCTCATTATCTGAGAGGATTTTACAACCGATGTAAAAGCCGAACGATCTCGTTAGACTAAACCAGAACATACGACTGTTTTCAGAAAACATCCGTTTTGTCGACCAATAAATATTTTGTTAACAGTTTCCTCGAAAATATCTTAACACGTGATTACCCTCACCCAATTTTACGGCAGATTTCCTGGCTGGAGTTACATATATTAAACTTGTATAGGTTGGGAATGGCTGGCAGAACTACGCTTGAATATTTCATGTCATTTTGCTATCTAAGCTGAACTTAAAAGGGTGGAAAAAATCAATAAACTTTATAAGCACTCTAAGCCAAAATATTACACAGATATTTCAAGATTGAAACAAGATTATATTATTGGAGGGTTTGAAAATATCACTTAATAAAAATCCAGTTAGACTCGAAGATAACATAAACTTTCGTTGTCAACGCCAGATCAAAAGTGGTATTTTGCAGAAAGAAGTTTGTGAAATACATGTACCCAACTAATACCACTTATCGTCATCATTATGAAAGTTGTAAACACAGATAAAGGGCAACTACAGGAATAAAGTCAATATCTACTCCACCTTCTAACTTCTTGGGTTATGCAATGTATTTTTAATGAGCATTTCCTTCCTCTTGATATCAAAGTATTCAGTCGCTGTTTACAATTTAATATATTTATTTATGGAGTTGACCGATTCATTTCATCATGATGCGGTAGACATAACTCAATCAATAATGATCAGATCGTTCTCAAGGGCTTTCGATTGTATACTTTTGCTTCACCAGAGCCTCGCTTTGGTTGGAGTTGGAGGGCAAACCATAATGCAAATATTTCCATTCATGTTCCGGCCATTTTTTCATGGAAAAACTAAATAAGTTAAGAGACTGTATAATTATTCAAAGAAAATCCATTAGGATCGACGAAGCAAGAACAGAGCGGGGGTTGATACGATTATGATATGGAATTCAATTTACGAGTGGGTCATGACTCATAATGACTATATTATGTAATTCGGAACAACTATTAAGGCTTGTACAAGGACCACCACATGCTCTAAAGGGATGAATGTATTTGGAAGAAAATAGGTTTTATGTACAAGTTTCGCTTCGGGTAGTTGTTCAGTTGGAGTTGGCAGCCGTCCAAAAACACAACAAGCATAGTTAGACTCTACGACCTACTATGTACCAGACAAAGAAGGAGGAAAGTCCTAAAGTGATATAAGAAAATACTAGGGATTCCCTGCACTGTATCCAATCATCTAGCTGGCTTCGGGTTTGAGCAGGGAAAGCATAAAAGCGTAAAATGGGCAAACGAGCCATTAATTGCATTATGTTATGATATGACCAATATACAAAACTACAGCTTGCCTAAACTAGTATTATTCTTGCAAATGTGGTGAGGAGTAAATGATATGTGATCGTTATAATTACCTACGAAAATAAAGACATATACAGACATCTATAGATATAAGGATGGGTGGTACGAAAGCGGAGAAAACTCTTTGGAGTAGCAGTAACTGGGATTAAGATATTATAGTTATTTACATGCTAAGAACTTCGACCAGAACTTTATGTATTTATTATGGATTTGCTGGAGCAACCAAGAAAAAACTGTACTGGAAAATTGGGTAGGATAATACATGAAAGATACTGATTTTTGGGGTTGAATGTTGGAGTAACAAATGTTTTTGATAGACGGTTACTAATACACAAACACTGTTTATCATGAGTACGCTTTTCCTTTCCCCAACAATGAAAAAAGGTGTATCATTAGTAACTACATAGTGCGCTACACAATGTAGATAAAAATCTGACCCCAACCTCACCTTTCTATAGTTTGTACTAATTACCAGCATTACATGACAAATATAAATGAGCAAACATTTCAATATTTCTACTTGAAAATCCGCTTTACTCAAAAGCCGTCACATCGTAAAGTAACAAATGACAAATGCATGCAAATGCAAAAATACAACAAGTATGTAATAGCCAACATCCCGGAACAAAGCAGTACATCTTTGAAGGACTCTGAGTTGTTTGTTCTATCTTGGTGATGATGATGACTCATGTGTTCGGTTCAAGTCACAATATTTACGCGTCAATACAAAAACGTCAATTTTTTTACGTATCCAAAGAGTTATATAGATTAGAGAGATAAGGGTTAGGGTAAGTTATGTCTCGGCGCTAAAGTCAGAGAATGACGATGATGTGAAAAGACACTTTTAAGCTTATAAGCATGTTATTGAATGAAGCTCTGTCTGGCAGAACATTCCTTGCGGAAAAAAGCAACAGCAGCGAAAGGTTTTACTACATTCATACATTTATATATGGTCCCTATTTACTTTTATTTGGAGGAATTTGATTTATCTGCACGGGACCTAGTGCAATAAAACATGAAAAGTCCATTGAGTCCTCCTATGCCTAACTTCCACTAAAAAAGATTCTGTATTTTTTTGCCTGTGCCCGATTTGCTTTTTGCTGTTGAGGGATGTCGGATGTGATGTACGGATTCGAACCCGATGGAAAAACAACACATCATCACTTGTCACAACTACAACGCATCGACCGTCTTATTGAAGTGTATTCCTCGTCAAAAAATAAATTTTGAGGAGGAAATGGAAAGAGTAAATAAATATGCATGCGTAACGAAAGATACACAGAAGGATAGTAAGCAAGGGATGGCCAAGATAAAACACCTTCAGTATTTTCGGAACTACTAAATAGTTCTAGTAAGGATGTTTTCTTGCTTTATCTCTTAAAAAATTTACTGTTTTCCCTGCTTATTTTTCGTTCCATTTCCCGTTCGATTTCCGGGTCTGTGTCGTATAAGAATCGAAAGATAAACAAGATGCAATTTTACTTCGCATCTTTTATTACCTACGGTCTACTCTGCTCCATTTATCTTTTCGAGTTTAATAGGATGTAGCCAGGTTGAATAAGGAGGGAGAGAATGAGTCAGTTTTATCTGTAGATGTAGGTATATTTGTGCTTTTTATACTATATTTGCAAACTATTCAATCGACACAAAACTTTCCCTAGTGCTGAAACATCATTTAATGCCAATAAACGAAATCCAACTTTTTCCTCCATAAAAATCCCTTTGACTTGACTTACTCCAGTTAGTTACAGTCAGTCAGCATAATAGTAAAAAACGAAATGGAAAATACGTAAAAGTACAATGAAAACTGGGGAGTTCAGACTGACTCTCACTTAATGACATTTTGAGCCTTTAATATCCTTCTCACTTCCTAGTGCATTTACAAACTCGGATATTCCATTCATCATCGTCATTCGCTTCCGAATCATTATCAATTTTTATAATAAACTCAAGAAGCGACACCATTCCAACACCTATTAAAAGTTTATATCGTGCAGTTTTTGCATAAATATATTTCTATGGCATCATTTTTTCCTTTAAGCCAGTTATCTTAATGGTCTCATTTTCAACTGTTGTTATTACAATAGTGTTTGTTTGCTGATGTAAAATGTATGGAGAAGTCCCACCCCCATCATCATCACCAGCGTCGATTTGATGATGTTGATGTAATTTTTGATTACTTCTTTTTTTACTTCATATGTCTTCCTCTTAATTATGACATAAATAATGCATGAGACAGTGACAGACACATGCCTTTCCATTCCAGTAATTTTTTTCATTCTCTTTTCTTTTGAAAAACGTACGTTCACTCCAGTAACTCAGTACGATTTTTCTAAGATCTACCCTTTTTACATTGCCATAAGCCCGTTAAACTTCTATAGTCGATTCTTTACGTTGAAGTCTGCGTTTAATTTGCAAATTCTTCTCGTTAATAGTTTAATTAATACTACCAGTGATTTTCCAGTGTAATTATAAGTGTTTTTTATTTTTATGCCAAAGTCGATCAATACTTTGAAGAATTAAATCCATTCAGAGGGTATAAAGAAATTATTATTGTTTCTCACGCTTTAAGCTTAACAACTTTTCAAATGTATCAA
This sequence comes from Lepidocyrtinus dapeste, assembly GCA_036850885.1. Classification (NCBI taxonomy): domain Eukaryota; kingdom Metazoa; phylum Arthropoda; class Collembola; order Entomobryomorpha; family Entomobryidae; genus Lepidocyrtinus; species Lepidocyrtinus dapeste. Next base: position 3,717 of record JAANSQ010002421.1, on the reverse strand, counting down.
CGAGTGTGCTTCACGTTTCTTTTTGTGCGGTAGAATTTCATTGAGAAACCGCCGCCGGTAGGATTGATCTAATCCCGTCTAGAATTTGTTCATCGTCTCGGATGACCTGGTTAAAATTTCAATTGTATCGTGTGCTCTCTCCCCTTCACTTCATTGATGCGAGTAGTATTATGCTAGCTTACCGTACCCATTCAATTTCTTACTCGCCTCGAGGGAAGTATCAATTTCAATAACTCTTTATTCTTCTAACGGTAATAAAAGCAAGCGATAACACTACCTAAATCATTCCTTTATGGTTAAGCATGAAAGGCAAGTGTCGATCCACCCTGAGCTCAATCGCGTAATCAAGGATGCAAGCCATTACGCTCGTGAAGTTACACGTTTCTCAGCGTCACTCTTTTCACCATCGTCGTTATATTTGTTTGTTCTTTCATGTCCTACACTTCACTTTCTCCAAGTCAATGAATATTCAATGGAAAAGGCAATCGCTCGTTTTACCTTATCTCTGCTAAGAAACTACGTCAAATGATAGATTAAGATGCGTATCAATGCATCGTAAACACCAAATCCTTGTAGCTTTAAGATTAAACCGGTTAGAGTAAAATGAAGCAAATAGGCAAAAAATGAATGACCCTCAAGGGGTAAGAGAAAACTTTCATCTTACCTTTGCTCATAATTGTTGAAAAAGAGGATTTACTTTACTATAAGTACTATAAGTCTTCAACGAACCGACTGGAATTTGAATGTATATCCATGAAATGAAAACCAGCATATATTATTTTTAGTAGTGACTTCGAAAAAAGTAATGAGGATGAGAGCAGTAGTCACAGTTCTAGCAAGTCTCCAGGAAAAAAGAGACTTTCGATATTGCATCGGTTTTTTGTACCTCAGTCTTTTCCCAATAGGATTCAATTTTTATTCTTCCTTTTTCTAGATAATGGAATTGCCTTTGATGCTATTACTCCAAACACTTTAGTTTTCCACCCTACTTAGTTCTTTGCTTCCGTTGTTGGTAGTGTGCTTTGTTTTCGTGAGAGTATTGTATTTTTGTACGTATGGACTAGTTCTAATGGCCTTCTCTAAGTATCGAATTTGGCCCGTAAACCATTGACTAATCTATTATTAAAGATATTGCATAGCCCACTAGTTCTAGTAGCGAAGCTATAACTTGAAGGACTTACCGAAAGAAATAACGGGCGAAAAACACGATTTCAGAGACGGTCAAAATCCGTCCTAATTCAATACACCAAGTTTCCTGGCCAATTGTCCGCAAGAAATGTATATCTTGAGTGTAGCGTTGTATGTATGTACGTTCCTTTAAATAATTAAGATCACAGAGCAAACCATATACTCCCACAAAAAGAAAGAAACTATTTTTTCTTCTCGAGTAGTTACCACAATGAATGTTATGAAGAATGATGAAGATTTAATGAAACACGAGGGACAAGAAACTTTGTGTTACTTTTACACCATAAAAACTTAGCAAGGACATGGGTTGTCCAGTAACGTCAAATAGCAGGATTTTACTCGAGATAACGCAATTTCTACTAAGGAATGTCCCACAACAAAGGATTGAAAAAAGAATTCGATGATATTATTCTGGTCCTTTATTTCATTCTGAAGAATGTATGAAATTCAGATGAGTTCCTCGGTCCTACTTTTTATACTTTCGTATCACACAGGTGCTTCTATTGCAACAGCAACACCTGTCTGAATACAATCTTTTTGGTAGGATGTTTAATCTTCTCAAAGTTTGTCCACGAAGCGAGAGAATTAAATCCGACGTGCGTTGTCTGAACCAAACACGAAGTTTCCGGAGAATTTTCAAATTCGGGTATGCATTTAATTAGGACAAAGTGCTGCGAAAGTGTGAAACAACTGGGAAACACTGACTGTCTAAAGTTTTATGAGACGAAAAGAAAATAGGAAGAGAACAAGAGCACCATTCAGTTAGTAAGCTTTACAGGCTAGTTTCTTCAGAGGAATTCAGTCGAAGGTAATGTGGACAAGCTCGGTGCATTCACACTGCAAAGAACACATAAATTAAGACGAAGCGACGAGTCTAGTCCAGTTATTATGACTAGAGCACAGTCGGAAAGTTAGAAGCGCGCACCAACCACACACCCTGCAAAAATAACACGAGACAATTTCACTGGTAAAATAAAAGTGTACGCACGTTCATTCGTTTCTTCGTTGCTCGCTGATTTATTAGAAAACGTGAGAGAGACCGAGAGGATGCGATGTGATGAGCTGTAAATTTAGAAAACAAAGAAGAATAATGTAAGCAATGATGACTTTTCCATCTGTCTTTGTCTTTTTTCCTAGTACAGAGTGGCGAATAATGGCGCGTAGGAAGTATTAAGTAGAGAAATGTAAAAGTATCTTAGCCCACATACAAAAGACTTATTGTGTATCTGCTTGTTGATCAAAGTACCCTTCCATCCCTTACCCTCTCTTATAGTCCTCCATTACAGATTGTTTCTTTTCCTTTTTTAAATTAAAAAATTGGTCGCAAAAGATAAGTAAGGAGGGCGAGTGAAAGTTGTTTTGAGAGAGAAAAAGAACTGCTGTGAAGAGAGCCGTCGTCCTTCCGTCGACCGACTTCTCCATCGTCTTAAACCTACAAGTCTATGTACCCTTTCCCCCGCTTCACTCTCCTTTCTTTCCTCCGTTTGAAAAGTAAGTGAATGAGGAAAATGAGTGAAGTGTGTGCAAGGGAGACCAAGAAAAAATATTGGGAATTACACAAAAAGAAAGAGAGGCTTTCCCCAGAAGGATTTTTTCCCTGGTCCAAACCGTAGCACCATGTGTTTAGGGTGCACTTGGTCTACTATTGCAAAGAAAAAATACTAGATTTCCATCCCGACTCCTTTTGTAAGAATGCACAACGTGTGGAACTTGCACCGTAGTTTTAGCTTTTTTGCACATCCCTAGTCTACCCAAATCCTTAAAGAAAACATGCTATTGTTGGCGAAGGAAGGAAGGAAGGGCATCCAAAAAATGTAGTCTTCATCTGCAGTTTTATGGTACCACAATGGCAAAACTGATGGATGGGAGTGAGTAGAAATACTAAAAGTTTTTATCTGCCTGACACCAACTTACCAGCCAAGCGTATTCCCTGGTTTGGCCCAAGTCAAAATAAATATTTTGGAAAGTCGCGTCTGTTCTACCCAAAGATTACAGATAAACAATTGTTTCGAATGGAATGCAATTTCTCCTCCTCATTCTCACTTTATGTGTGTTTCCTTAAGCTAAAGATACATACCTTGATGGAAAATATGTACGTAAAGGGCGAAACCAAGGCCTTAAATTTTCACCAAGATATAATTCTGTATTTTATTCTTGTAACAAACTCTCGGGAAAACCCCTGAACGTACCTTATACGGAATGTAACGAAATACCTACCCCTGGAAAGATTCTGGGTGGTAGTTGCTCAAGTGAAAAAGAAAAGAAGTTGGAGCACACCACGATCTTCAAGGGAAGCAAGAAAAACTGAGGAGACTAGAAGAATAGTGTGCTCTCTGGTTGTTCCTCTTCCTCAAACTCAGCCGTTCCCGCGGCCTGCACCTCTTTTTTGTCTGCTCGGTTTTGAGATAGGCATGGGGATCTCCCATATTTTCTTCTTCACCTCCGAGTATTCTCAAGTGTTTGGGAAACAACTAGAGTGAAAACTGCTTGCTTTGCTGGTTTACATTTTTTCTCGAGCTGGCTTATATG
>JAANSQ010002420.1:0-12033 GCA_036850885.1 Lepidocyrtinus dapeste | reverse complement strand
TTTATTCATCAATTCTTTTTGCCTTCACAACTTTTTTTGTTGCTGTCGTCGGTCGAAAACGCACTAAATATACTTCATAAGTCATTTAATTTAATCCTTTTAATTCAGCTTAGTCTCTGTAAACCCCTCCAAATTTAGCTACTTCATTAAAACAATTTAACAGCTTTATTTTTGACTGACCTCATTTCTGATCTCTTTCAGGATTCTCATTCTGTCCATTTTGACTTTCTCTACTTGACCGAAAAAACAAACGCTGCAAGGGTAAAATACACTACAACATTTTAACATAAAATTCAACATTAACTGGTTAAGTTCCTAAACCTAAACAAAAACGACCGGATTGAGATCCAGTGAAAGAGTAGAAACCCGTATGATGCCATTGATCAAAGCAAATCGGCGGAACAAATCGTTTTCCGTGTGTCAAATCTGGTACTTGAGAGTGAAACAGTTAAGCTCACAACAGGCCAGACCATTCTTTTAAAATACATTTATTTTTTTTCGTCCTCCCCTTTTACACTACTAATGCCAACAAAGCACGTCACATCAAATCAGCAAACAAGGTGTATTCTCAGTTACTTGCTCTTTACACAAAAAAGACAAAGGCTTCTCTCGCTCGCATAGCTTTTATTTTATTATCATTACAAATAACAGTAGGACATGAGATAAAACTGTACGAACAATCATCATCATCATCATCGTGATCATCCCACTCCCGATCATCATATCATCCTCCCGAAAAAAATACGTTTATACCTTTGTTTCGCCTCCTTTTTCACCGGAAAAACCTTAGGTTTACAAATAGAAAGCACGTGACGTGACGCTCATTTCACAAACTTATACAAACACAAAAAAAAATCTTCCTAATACGAAATAAATTTTAAAGTGGGATATCATTCCAAATCTAGCGAGACTGACTGAAAAAAGGAATATAAATACAGAAATGGAATAAATTCTCTTGTGTTTGCACAAAGTCCATTATTTTTATGTTGGTCGATTACCTCCATATATTACTTGAAATGGAATTATACTAGAGAGTATTTTAAAACGACACAATTTTTTCTCAATTGCACTCTGATTTGACTGGATGCATTGTTACATTGTAGCATATCATGAATTGAATAGGTAATTTTAAATTCACTTTGTTTTCCGTCAAACTTCTCCCGTCACTTGAATTTCTTGAATGACTTGAATTACTTTTGTTTTGTCTGTTTAAAGTGTCTCCAGCAATTTGTTTTTTATGTACATTCTTTTTATTCCAAGGAGTATATGAAGTGATTCGTATTTAGGATATTTGATGTCATTATCATCATGATTATTATTATCATTACAAGCATTTATTATAAGGAAAGGGAGGAGGGATGGACACGAGCAGGCATTATGCTCGTACGTATGCACAATCACATTACATATGTACAAATGTACAAAGCAATTGCAATCACAATCACACGCAATGAGCATTATGCAGGTTATTGAGTATATTTTTTATTTTATGTGTACAAGACCTATGGACCATATCATCAAGTAGGTTTTATGATCATAGGGTTTAGTTGGAGTACGGGGCCCTTGGGACCACAGATATATCCGTAGAGAAAAAATAGGGAAATAGGGAAGGGTATAACCATATAAGCACGCGTTCTACACACTTTTTATTTTTTCCACCCCTTTTCCAGTGTAAACATCTACGTTATATGGATATAGCTTTAGGGTTTGGATACCAACTTCAACTCGAAGTTTTTGTTAAACTCGATTATAATAGATTTGGTTAGGAATAGAAGGAACTTTAGCGTTAAACTCTTTTCCGCTTATGGTTGCTGGTTGCTCCCTTTTGGTTTTGACATTGTGCTTATTATTTTAATCTAATCTATGTCAGAGCAGCGAGATTTGATGAGCTTTATGGTAAAAAAGAAAGGAAATTGTATAACGTATTGTTTTCAGTGGATAATGCTACAGTACTTGAAAAAATGGGAGATCATTATTACGTATAATTGTTATTTCCCCGTGACAGTAAATTATTCGGTTGTGGGATGATTTATGCAAATGGTCCTTAATGACATAACCCCGACCTGTTTAAAGTTTTAAATAGAGATAGATGCCAGTTGAAGCCATCTGGTTTTAATAATATCTCAAAGGACAAGAAATACTTAAAATAAGCTATTATTTTAATTATCACCAGGTGAAATTCCATTAAATGGGTTGGAAGGGGCAATGTGAGATAACTTTGATATTTTAGCAATCCAAATTTTTTCTTGCACAATAATGAACTATCAAAGAAATATAAAAGCTCTGCTCATTTTTAAACCACGTAGTTTCCTTTTGTAAGAATGATTTACTTAGAGGAAAGAGGCTTTACTTTATTATAAACCCTCCGATTCTCAGTTCAAATAAATCATGAATCTGTCAATATGATGCAAAAGTCTGTAGCAATCCCACCATCATTAGAGTCAAGTTAAGGATATTGAAATAACTAAAAATACTTAAGAAGATTTCGTGGTTGTCCTTCATCACATCATTTATTTTTTCACATCTTCACAATTATGCTTATATTCACGTAGGGAATGCATTCATGGAATGATCACTAATGACAAGATTTTCGGGCATAAGTAAACATTCGGTTTCATATAATTTAGCAGTAGACTGTACAGATACACATATAATTCTACTTACATTTTTTTATACAATTCTACTTAATCTAGTTTGAACTTATACTTTGAAGTAAGCCCTAATAATTACTATATTTCCTTGAAGTAGTTTCCCTTAAATTGTACTAAACCCTTGAAAAAAGTACATTTCCTGGTAAATACACTATATACAGACATTGATATATTTTCTTCAATAAAAAGGATTCGAACGATTTGATTGAATTGAATGGAGCGAGTGAAAGGAGAGAAAAGAAAGCTATCTGTATTTTATGACTAGCTCAGCAGTCTAATTGTACTTTTTCCGTTTCCATTGAAGAAAAAAGAAAACCTCATTTCTCCAGTTAACCAAGTGTATTGACAGTAGAAAGTTTGGAACGTACATATAAAAGCTAACGCTCGTTATGTACACCACACACTAATAAATAAAGCATTTTGGAAACTTACTTATCTTGAAGGGCAATCTTGAAGTCTAACAAGCGAAACGAAGAGTAAGCGTATGACATAACATAAGTACATACAGTAAGTTTATNGAAGAGTAAGCGTATGACATAACATAAGTACATACAGTAAGTTTATATATTTTTTTCTATTTTTTTACTTTTTTTTATGGAATAAAGTGGTCTGCCTATGTTTTCTCGGAGAAAGCGACTAGGAAAACGAAGGAGCGCATCACAACAATTTATTCATTTTCTATTACCCAATATCCAATACTAAAATTGTATAAGGTTTCCTTATTTACGGGTTTTCTCTAGATGTGCAGCAATAGCAGAGCCTGATCCTATTTTTCGTGTCTCTGAGTTTCCTATTACGACTACTAAATTACAGACACATTCAACCGAAACGGAAGAGGATTTATTTCTTAACTGGTATGGTAGACAACAACAAAAACCCGACGTAAACTTTCTGTATTTACTAACGATAAGGGTAGCTAAAGGGCACAACATCGTCATCAGATAAAAAACCAACGAGTGTATAAAACTTGCCATCTCAGGTTGTTTTTTTCTCGCATTCCCTCAAAATTCTGCTGATTCGCCTTACTCTTGTCCAGCTCAGGGAAATAATAACGAAATAATAGTTAAGTAAATACCCTCTCGGAAGGAAATACATAAGTAATCGCCGTGTCTTATTACATTTGGAGGGGAATCGTAGGATAGATTGTATAGAATTGGGACGCTCGTGTCACTGTGGCCATCCCTAGTAATGATAATACCTATAATCCTTTTTTAGTGTAAGCTGTGGACAACCCGTGCAAATAATTATACTCAAAATGGACTAGGTTGTTTACGACCGAAATTTAGGACTAGGTTGGATTAGAAATGTTATTCAATTAAATAAAGCAAGAAACTCTTGATTCAATATTTATTTACCAAGTGAGAGGAACATAAACAAAAATTAGATTAAATTGCATTATGAATTTGTGAATAACCTACAAATAAGGTATTTCTGTTTTTTTCCTAAACGCGAACCACCTATAAGTTACCTAATGCAGAGGTACATAAACATGATGAATATTTTACTGGTGCTGGTGATGTTAAGTGTGCAATAGGTTGTAGTTTTCTGACATGATAAATCCTTAGAATTAGATTACACACAACCACGTTCTATGTAGGAACAATTATCATTAAAGTCTCGTCGGAGTGCATGACCCAACTAGGAAAATAATTATTGGAGGTAATGCCACCATTGCGTGCATCCTCCTTACGGTTTTTACCATTAGGAATCTAATTAACAAATGGTAGATGTATGAAGAAAGGATTTGGGGCAACTTGATCACTCATCCTAGGAAAGGGTTGACTTGAAGTCCTTGAAAAATGCTTTGTCCACGTATGTCGGTGTACCTGTGGGAGACACAAAGAAAATATGGCTTTAGCTAGGTTATAGCTTTCGGGCAATTAGTGAAATATTATTTTAAGCTTTGCTGAAAGGCTTAGATTTTAATTCTGATAATTTAGTGCTTCGTTTCAAGTATCATATCTGACCTTCGTAAATACCTTTACTGTAGGATCATGATTTATGAATAATAATTTAAATGTAAAATGGTATGCTAAATTCTAATGGAAAGTTTATAAGTAGGTTCTCTTTTTTCTCTTCTATTTAATGCAAAATTCATGCATTTTAATCATTTAATCTAGAGAGTCAAAGGCGTGCTCTCCCATGTAATCCAAATGTTTGTCCACCCTCCAGGTAAGGAGACAAAGGGAGAGGAAAAAGTACACTCTATTGTCCCTAATTCAAACTGAGAAGACAAAAGGAAGGATTTTCATGATTAATAATCTGCCCAGTGTCTTTGTTCCTCGGGAATTCTTTTTCCCCTTCATGTTTATAACCAACGGCCAATTAGCCATTTAATAAAAGAGTTTATTTGTACTTCATAAGTATTTAGGAAGGAGTACATCAAAAAGCTTAAAAGAAGTCTTTTTGCGTAATCGTCATAAGCGAAATGAATGCTCTGTCAATTAAATCGTTTCACCTAGATCAAAGTACGCGATTGTGTGGGTAAAAGCAAGATAAACTTTAATTTCATGTAAAACCTTCAGTAATCTTTTCCTGCGGGAGAAAAGTAGAAAGTTGTGAAATGCAAAAAATAAACACAATTTTACCTTTCCCCAAAACAATGTCAAATGTCAGAGCAAACGTAATCCTGAAAATTTTGAGGTTACCATTCATTTACAAGATAATGGCTTTCTTTCTCTGATCAAAAACTGTGCTTTTCTCAAATTACTTTTTTCAATTATTTATTCCCATGAAAAGGGTTCCACTTGGGAAACAAAGAATAGAAAATGGTAAAAGTCATTTCATTACTTTTCAACTTGTTTTCACTGCTTTAATGCTTACTTATTCAATATTTGCTTAACTGAATACTGCACACACTTTCTCTTTTTATATTCTTCGAAGGACCATTGTTTCTTAAATCTACAGCTCTATTCAAAGTTTAGATATAGCACAAGTTATTTGTATTTCTTTTAATTTGAATTGTTTACTTCACGCTCTTTGCTCATTCTAAATAGATTTGACTTAACCTGTCTTCCATTCATCATTAATTGAATCTCGAACCCAAGACAAACGTCCTATTTAAAGGAAAACCTTTAAGATGAAGAGATTTCCTCAAAAACACATTTTCTTTAGTTTTATCTTGTCTTTTAAAGAAATTAATTGAGATGCAGTGGGAAGGTATTGAACAAAAGCGTGAAACCGACTTATTTTTCATTCATTTTCAGAGTGGAATTTACAGGATTTACAAGTGGGCGAATATCACTTTTTTTATCTAAACGCCGTATTGAGTACTAAGAAGCTGTGATGCAGTGCAAGAATAAAAGATCAAAATCAAAATAATTGTTGGCGTCAAAATGAGCAAATATTCAAAATAATAACTGTTGCGGGTTGGCGGGAAACAAACAGAGAATAATAGAAACATTAATTATTAGTCAACAATTATCTCACGATTTTGACCAATTTAAACTCGATTGGTTATAATAATTCATGATTTTGTAGATGAAAGGAGTGATGAATATTCTTAAAGCCGGACTACATATTTTAAGGTTGCGTCCTTATCAAACTAATCACAAGATGCGTATTCCCTATATGATGTTTTTTGCAAACAATAGAAATATTCATGAAAGCCCAATACATTTCCTTTCGAAACAATTGAGCAATACCGTAGTTTGTAACATTCTAGCTTCCATCCTCATATTTTCGTAACGATGCAATTACAAAAGCAGTAACTGTGGCCTATTACTTTCTCTAATGGGGCAATGTAATTTTCCCAATCATTCCTATGTACGTGATCTGCATCTTTTGTTTAATCGCTGCACCATCTCGAAACTACAGCTGTGGTCTATAAAAAGGGAGAATCGTTCGTGTATAAAAAATAAATACTGTAGTAGAAATGCGTTTTTTCTTTAATTTCACAACTCTGATTAAAATCATGAGGAAGGTGTCACTTAACAAAATTCAAATTCTGGAAAGTCTATTTACTTAAGCGAAATTCTTATTTCGTTCTAGACTGACGCGAGTAAGAGAAAACTTTAATTCATTCAATTCTCATGAGCTCGAGCTCATTCCCAACTCCAGTTATTCTGACAGATCTCCCGAGACGAAAATATCTTGAGTATCGAATACTCTAGTTTTGCTAGAGGCTAAATGAGTACCAAGTCAAATTACATTTTGTCTCGGAATAAAAGAACTTGTAGCGAAAACATAAGTAACATCAATCATTCTTGTTATGGAAGGTTACCAAATATGTAATAAAATGTAGCATTGTAACTCTTTTAATCAAAACTGTAAGAGTGAGTGTAACTGTTGGAGTGACTGTTCCAGCATTTCTAAAGACAAAAATACATAAAACGTATTAAAAGAAAAACTACACTGCGGAAAATTCATCATCCTTTTCCTACGAATAAGCTTTTCGGGACAGGCACTAGGGCTATTGTACTACGTATTAGTTTGTAACATCTCAGCTTACAAATAATTATTCTTTACAGTCGAGTCCACAAATCCGTCGATTCAATCACTGGAACTGTGTGAGAAAACACAGGGAGAAATGAAGACACAAGAGAAGATATAAAGACGAGAGGAGCAAGAGAACAAACCAGAATTGCTCACATGTACCCATACCCACGTAACATTTCCGTTCAAAAGAAATAAGCTTGTTGAATTAAATCTGGAGTGAATCTCTATGGTCCTGGCTTGGCCTGGGTTGGTAGTTGGCATTGCATGGCCTTTTTTTATCGTTTTCATTAGTTGGCGAGAATGGAAAATCGGAAAATCACTAAAGTCAGTTTCTTTCTCCATTCCGTAAACGTAAAGGGAGTTTGAACTGGTGCTGGCGATGTAGGAGCAAAGCTGCCTTTTTAAAGATAATTTAGTCTGTTTTGCTGCTCGTACTTAAAATATGCCTCGATGACAAATGAGCTCCCTTTTCCAGCAGAAGGAGTGATCAAGTGATAAATGAATAAAATATTACAGTTTTAGGAAGCCCTGAATTTCTGAATTACAAGTTTAAGTATGGACTTGAGTTGTTTGTTGCAGCTTGGCTTACTTCTTTCCAATTCCATTACAAGTTTTTTGGGCTCTTGACACAAAAAATATAATTATAGTTGACGAGTCTACAGATTTTGGAAAGGAATAAGGGAAATTAATCCAAAAATCGTGTTTAACGGATACAACTTGGGATACTAGTCAATCAGTAATTTTGTTGAAGTATTCAAAGAGAAACTGATCCGTATTACGAACGGGAAGAGAGAAAAGAACAAAATTCTAGATATTTGATTAGATTGTAGTAAATCCCTAAACCAGAACAGTTTAAGCACTGGAAAAGCAAAGGGAGCAACGGATTTAGATTATATTTTCAAGTATGTACGGTTTAAAGGTAATTCTCTCATTATGTCATCATTTCAACGGATCGGGAACTTCATGATGAAAAATGATTGTGACAATGAGGAGCTTTTAACAGTCTTGTCAAAGCGAGAATCTATCCAGTAATTATAAATTTAATCTGAGCTGTAAGCAACTTTTTAAGGGAATGAATTAATAACTAAAAGCTTGTAATTATTATTTTGACCTAAAATGCAGAAAATATGTAGGGTGTTTATTAGAATTAGGATTTAGGTATACTCAAAGTCAAAATGATAATTTGACAAGTTGACATATGAGAACTTGAGGAAAAATGATTTATTAATGTTCAGAGAATCGATTAAGCATATGGAATGAGACAGAATATGGATTGATTCTGATTACGAGTCAAAGTGACAAAAAATATGTTACATTTTTATAATGATCCGAATGATCCAAATGTATCAGTTCTTTCAGCATCTGTAAAGGTTAAGTTTGTTGTGATGCACAGGATTCTCTAGAGAATTCATGTATCGAATAAACTTGATTTGATATTGTATGAGGAGGAAGGAAGGAAACTGATACTGTGCCCATTTTGATCCGTCACACCCTGCTTACTCCTTGCTACTTTTTAGAAGGGTACGTATGGATTGAATGACTTCAATAGTTACAGCTTACTTTTCAAAATCGAAAAAACACAATGCGCATGGCCTGGATCCTCATTGCATTGATAAGTACTTGTTGACAGTGTTTTCTAAAGCCATATTGTAAAATTGGCAGATCTTATTCATTCTTTATGTGTGTGGTATTGACTTACAAAAATATATTTATTATGGCGAATTCGTTATTTTTTAAATAAGCACTTAGGGCTTTAGGAACAAAACATATGTTCGGCTATGAAAAACTGTTTAATTGTCGCAGAAAATATCGAATTTCATGGAACTTTGTCACGGAGTATTATTACAAAGAATTAGGTTTATGGAGACTTCCTGAATACTCGATTGCTCGATGGAGTGTCAGGGCAGGTTTTGACTTTTGCTTGAATCCAAACCTCAATTTTATTTTATTCATTGAGCATTATATATTTAATGGGCGTAATGGTGTTATTAAAACAAAAATGATTGCATTTATCTGTACAATGTTTAAAAAAACCTGGAAGGCATTCTTAATCCATAATCCCCAATTAAGCTGTGCCTAATGCGTTCAGCCTGAACGATGTACTTGCTCTAAGCTCTATAAGTACTTGTGTTAATTTATTGATTGATTGGAGAAAGAGGAGAATTATTTAATCAATCAGAAAAAATCTTTTGTAACCATAAAGTAAAAAGTACGCACAGATGTGCCATCCGAGAATTCGTCTCATCTTACCCCAGTATAGTTGAGAAAACAAACAAAAATGGTAAAACTGCTGAAATTTATGGCAGGTGCACTTCCCTGTAGATTTGTATCGGCTAAAAAAAGAAAAAGTCAGAAAATCCTGAAAAATCTCAGCAGCCCCAAGTGTAACTCACACATGCACTTCCGCCTTCCTACAAAATCTTTTCATTTTCCGTGTAATCAATTCATGAAATATGTTTTACGTCTGTACAAATGAACCGAATGCACAAATAGTACCGAGCAGGTGAAACCTGTAATAAGCAGGGTAACATTTAGGTAATTTCATTAATTCAATTCCTCCCGTAAAATAGTCCTCACCATTTACGTAAAATGACAGTGCATGATTTAAGTGTTTTAATCATTGTTTGATTCCTGACAGTTCCACTTTTTTAGCATGAGTATTTTTTTAACCATTACGTACATTTAATTTGCGACATCACGAGCCAAAGAGAACTCCACTTTTCATTCTCTCTTTAGAAATATGCAAAATAAAGTAAAGAGACAGAAGTTTGCTCATTGAATACAACGTCATTTTTTGTGTCCTGCTCGTCTACTTTTGATTTATTACTCGTTCCGCTAGCTTGAGCGTGAATGGACGTTTAATCAAATGCTATTTGAGTGGTGGTTCTGTTAAAAAAGGGAGGAGGAGGAGGCTACCATCGTCTAACCTTTTAATATGATTAAATTACCTCAATAACACACTCCAGCAGAGAGAAAAGCCAACACCAGGAAAAGCCAACTAGGTAATGCCTTCTGCTCAATACGTATGTTACTCCATTGCCCCACCACAGTACACACTCCAGGAATATTTTTCCCTAGTGCTTCACTTCCACGAACAAGTATAAATAAAAAAGGTTCTTGTATCTCAAAATTCCCAATCCCAGAAGAGCTCTACCTTTGCATTACACACCTGTACATTTTTTACGTATGTTTAACACCCACCTAGGCTATACCCTCCCAAATATTATGCAAATCATTCTCTTATGTCCTCTCCACAAGCTTTTTCAATCAGCTTAACCAACAAAGAAAACTGTCCATTGAAATGTGTAAATGTGTACATGTGTCACATTTTTTATTACTGCTGGCCCAAGGATTCTTTGTATTTTTGACAGTAGGAAAAAATATTAATCGGGCTGAGCTACAAGGTAAATAGTAAAGAAACAAGAGTGACTTGCCTCCTTGACTGCCGGAATCAATCAACTTGTCTAGTTACGCTAGTAAAAGTAAAAGCAATTTCATTTAAAATGTGCCAAAGAAGCTAAAGAATGGCTTTAAATAAAAACGCTTTCCTAAATTTTGTTTATTCGAAGATATACAAAATAGCTTTTTAGCAAACGAGAACAGGCTAAACTACCAATACCAAGTTGTTCAATAACAACAGACTCGAGTCGAGCAGTAAAATTGACAACAAAGGAAATAATCATGTAATAAAATTAACTATGTATAAGCTATATATATGACATACTGGAGGGAACAAATAAGTTTACGTAATATGCATAAAAAGCATGTGTTTGTGTTTGTATACTGGCTTAGGTAACTTAATAAGGTTTATAGTTTATATAATGAAACAACATCTATTCATCCTCTGGGTTTTTCTTAAATGTCATCATCATCACGGGTAATTTACCATGGAAGAATGATATGCTCCACGGAAGAAAGGTAGTAGGAGAGGAGGAGGCTAAACAATGAACTCTATGGGATACATGTAGTTTCGCATAAGGCTCCCTTTAAAAAATCTAAAATTATTGAGTGAGCAAAATAAGGTTGACATTATTACGGTAATAATGTGCCAAACTATATTCACTCAATGTTCATCTCGGAAGGAAGTATAAAACTAGGGAAATGAGGAGATATTCAAAGGAATATGCTTCATCTTTTTTGCTGCATTGTAAAAGCCTAAATATCTTTCAATTTCCTTATATTGTAGCATATATTGTGAAACGTAGTGACGCCAAGAACAGTTCAGTTTTTTTATCCTTGTGAGAATTATTCACCGTCCTCATCCATAATCCTGACATGACAATATCCATTAACCTCAGCCACACAGCGACAAAAAGCCTTTGATGATTATGATCGTAGTCATCATCATTACGTTTTATTATGAGAGGAAGAGGTTATCAAACTTATGAGACAGATGAGGATTGTCTGTTAGTCCAGCATGTGGTTAAATAAGAATATTCCCTGTGTTTAGTATCAAGTCGCCCCGCTACTTGTTTATCTCCGTTTAAGCAAATATTTTAGGAAGAAATGGTACATGGAATGAATATGGATATGGAGTAAATGGAAAAGGTAACATGAATGTTTGATTAAGACACATGGAGTTTGAACACTGATGAAAAGTCTTCATTTCATCAATATGCAAAGTTTAATATCAAATTTCCTTTATGGCTCGGCTCATGTCACCACTGCGTCTCTTTGTCTGCTTCCTTTGCTTTCCCTAGTTTCTCATACAAAATTTATGTAGTTTTAGCAAATAATCTAATGTAAACCTAATCATCTTGCGTCATCGTAGTAATATAAGAGAGTCATGAGTCATTACTTCCTAACCTACATTTACTTTTTTCTCGGAAGTAATTAAGCCCAATCTGAAACAACTGAAAAATTTAATTAACGTAAAAGAAGAGAAAAACAGGCTTACCTTTAAATAGGTTTTTACTCTCGGGATGCTGTTACAATGGTTCTCGTG
>JAANSQ010002419.1:0-12036 GCA_036850885.1 Lepidocyrtinus dapeste | reverse complement strand
TCATGAATGATTTTAAATAAAAACTACGGCGATTGCACCATTTCAGGCTAAGCTCTCTTTTCAAAGTCGATTTCGAGGATGATTTCATTTTTACGTTTATAATCACCATAATAAATTGGGTAATTGCTGTTGCATGTTTCACTTCACTCTTGATCTTAAAGTCACGTATTAAATTGGGGATGAGGATGAGGGGAAAAAAAGGTTAGTTTTTTAATACAAGAAAAGCTCATCATCTTCTTGATTATTTTGTAATAAAAGGAATAATTAAATTGGTTTTACAAAGCTCATCCTTAAGTATCCTCATGTAAGATGACTTGGATTGAAACACTTACATAATTAGTGATACACACATGATTCGTGTTTTTAGGAGGAAAAATCATAATCCAATAGGGAATTTTAAACAGGAAAAGAGACGCGTGCACTCTTGGTTACGCCCTACTTAACACAATTTTATTTTTTGAAGAACACTTCAAGAAAAAGCCTAAGCTAGAATTCTAGAAACTTTAGAATTTTAGACTGAGATGAATATCAATGCGGCGGCGGTGGTGTAACGTTGATGCCTTTGAGGCTTTGATGGTGGAGAGAAGAGAAATGTACAGATTGAGTTTTCTTGTGTGTTTTCTAAAACGTTCCTGATCCTCTTCCTCTGTAAGGATATTAGGCACGTTTTAATTTATATTGTATTAAGTATCTACTTGTTAGCCTTTGGCTTACCTGGGGGTGGGGTTGTAAATGGGCGTTTAGATAATCATACATGGTACTACGATTAAACTATCATTTATTAAATGGGAATGATTTGGTGAGCATGACGCAAGCCAAAAGTAGAGAAAAATGCGGATGCCTATAAAATGAGGACTTTTACTTGGTGGTCATACATCAAATAAAATCTGTAGGTTTGAATTGAAATTTGAAAATTTACTTTTGCTTTTGAATTGAAGAAAATGAATATTGATAAGATTGTTATGATTATGTATTATCGATTGATCAATTAGTAATGTAGTGGTTAATCTATCAGATTCGGAATCTCCTCAGGATGATCTCCAATCTCCATCATTGAGAAATTATTGTAGGGAAAATTTATTGCAATGCAATATGCGCATGCACATTTTTATTAGCGATATAACATAAAAAAAACTACTTATTTCACCAATTCGAAATTGTTTTCACGCTTTGGGATATTTTCTAAATCCATTCATCGATTATGATAAGCTTATGATTCTGCTAGCATATAATTTTAAAGCTCATCAATTATTTTATTCTAACAATTATTTATTATTGGTCAAGGTCATGGCTTAAAGGTTTATAGACGGTTTCTTTTAGGGAAATAAAAATCCCAAGGAAGATTTTGTTTTATTCATACATTTCAAATTATTCGAATTGCTATACATTCTTGCTACGCACTGCTTATCTTAGGTATTGGATCCTATCCAACATGCAACTTAACAAGACCTAATAGGCTTCCTTAAAACATTTCCCTACGAACTTCGATCTAGTCATTCTGTTCTAACCTTAATCCCAATCATTATAATCCTTTAAAAAATTTCAATAAGTATATTTAGGCACTAAAGCTATATTGATAACCTTATATACTCCTATACCTTACCTTATCATTGCCATTGCATATCGATATCATAAACTTGATCTTTGCGATTGTTTCAACTTTTACCTTCGAAACTCCCCCAAAACCATGTACACTTTCCATTTTTATTAAAACACTCAATCTCTTTCTTATCTAGACAAATTTTTTAGGACTAATTTAACATGTAAACTATGTAAAGCAGCGTAGAGCATATCATGCCCTCAATATTTTTTCAGGAAATATAGAACGAACTGGTAACTACAAATAATTACGTACATGTGTAGCTCGTTGCTCATCCCAGCTTGAGCCCAAACTCGAGCTCCCTCCCTGCACCAATAATTACATGTTATCTACTATAAAATTATTTTCTCCTTAATTCACTCTAAAAAAGTAGCCAGTGTTTCTACTATTCCTATTGCTGTTGAGTGTCTAGTCCCCTTTTAGAAGTTGAGAGCATTTCATTTATTCGATTTCATCAATTTTTTTTTCTCGATATTTGCAGAACATTGTGAGAACGTTTCGTACATGTGAAACTTACCCAAGATATTTTTTTAGGGAAAAAAATGGAAAATCTCTTATTTTTAGTTTATAGTCGGCAAAATAGAAAACAATTTTTTTCCAACCCCCAACACCCTTTTCATTTTTCAGTAGTACATTGTAGAGCGCATGAGGCTGAGGTGCTGATTTTCGTACATGTGAAACTTACCCAAGATATTTTTTTAGGGGAAAAAATGGAAAATCTCTTATTTCTAGTTTATAGTCGGCAAAAAAGAAAACAATTTTTTTCCAACCCCTAACACCCTTTTCATTTTTCATTAGTACATTGTAGAGCGCATGAGGCTGAGGTGCTGAAGGGATCGAGATGGACCTCTCCAAAATGTCCTACGCAAAATTTAATTATGAGTAATTAATTTGGGGAATACTAGGGAAAAATTGATTCCGGGAGTAATTTTCCAAGGAGGGATATTTAGTCTAACTACTAGATAGCCTTGGTGGGGCTATACGAGAAGTGACAATGGAAATGTCCCAGGGGGACTTGAATCCCATAAGGGGAAGGACAGTTAAAAGTGGGAAGGTTTCTAAAGTTTTTAAAGTGTTTTTTGTGTTGAGTTCCGTAGTTTGTGTGTGTATAGCCTCTTCCTCGTCTACTACTTCCTCCAGAGATGTTAAGGAGGGGGAGAGTAGGAGTGGTGGTGTTAGTGTAATTCAAACAAATTTTGGGGTGGTGAAGAACAACACGTTTAGAACGGCTAAGGCCAGTAGAAAGCAAGGGAAATGGGCTACGCTTATAACGACAACTACCACAACGGCGGCAAGTGAGTCCCCGAGTTCCTCAATGAGAACCACTTTGAGGACGACGTCTAGGCCTAGTAGTACCACGAAGAGGAGTGTAAGCACGACCTCCAGAGGTACGACTTATGGAACTACTTCGAAGGGTACAACGCGTGAAGGCTTTACCTCTCCTAGGCCTACGCAAACCACCCCAGATTTTATGAGAGAGGCAGAGTTTGAGTTTAAGAAAGTGAAGAATGCCTCCTTGGCTTCGTATGACTTTGCTAGGAGGATAAATCAGCAGCAGTCTGAAGATGAGCTTGAAGTTCCCGATCAAATCATGTCCGGTTCAGATGATTTTGTCAATATTATTGCGGTAGTGCCTCCCCCTCAAAGCTCCACTAGTTCACCGGTATCACCACCAAAAGAAGAGACAAAGTCTGAGAGAAGAATGGATAATGAGGTGGAGTCCGAAGAGGAGCAAGAAAGTGAAGGGATATTGCCTCAGGCTCAGGCTAAAGTATCTTTCCCACAGAACTTTCAAAAGTTTGGAGTGCAAGACTCCCTCATTTACAAAACCGAGAATGTCCCGACTAATAAGGCTATCAAGAATACACCTCAGAGAAGATCTGACAGTGGAGGTCCAAACGTAGGCTTCACAAATAATGTAAACTTCCCCCAGGGACTGATTGCTACACCCCAACCCCCTCCATCAGCCCATTTTCCTCCTACTACGTTCCAAAACCCCGGTGGGTTTTTCCAAAGCCAAACCCAAAGCCCAGCTGGTCCTACCATGCACTACCAATTCCAAAGTTCCTCCCCTCAGCCAACTGTCGGTGGAGCTTACACTAATTTCTTCCCTGCTGTAGGACTCCATGAGATCAATCCTTTCCAAGGTGGAAATGCTCTGCATAACCCCAATGTTCAAACTTTCTCTCCATACCGTAACCTCCAGCAGAGCACGACTACAAGGAGACCAGCCTTGACTCCAAGTTATAATCCAAGTAATGCAAGACAACAGGGTTCTCGCTCGTTCAATTTTAATCTGCCACAACAACAACAGTTTTCCCAACAGACTCAATTCCTCCCCCAGCAAACACAGTTCCAGCAACAATTTCAACCTCAACAAACTCAGCAATTCCAGCCTCAACAGCCTCAGTTCCAACAACTTCAACAGCAGCAGCAACTCTTTCAAAAGCAACAGTTGCAATTCCAACCCCAACAACTTCCCCAAGCTTCATTTAACTATTTCCCTACTTCCGCTCCCATTTCCATGTCCACTCAGAACAGAGAGCTTTCACATAATAACATTTTGAGGCATTTCGCAGCTAGTCAAATGGACAGTTGGTCACCAAATCCCTCCTTTGCAAATTCCCTTCCTACTGACCCCATTTACAGAGGTCCAACTAAAAGAAGTGGTCGCATTGGTCTAAATGAAAATTCTAATCAAAATAACCAAATTAATAGTCAAGACAACAATAACCACCCCAGCTCCAACGATATCAACTCATCTCCCTCCAGAACCCCAGAGTTGCAAGGTTTCATGCCTTTAAACTCTCCAGTGAAATCGCCCCAGCCCCAAAACTTACCCCAACTGCAGGAAGAAGGCAGTCCTGAAATGAAACCCAATTCGCAAAGAGGAAGCGAAGATCAAGGCTTTTTAGGAAGTTTTGAAGCAGGTGACCTCCCACAAGTCTCCGATTCCCAATCAAATCCTACCGCTTCGTCTCAATCTCCACCTACTGAGCCTTCCACAGTTGTCCCAGTTCTTAGACCAGTAGCCTCCGAACATGAACTGGAATCTAACGAACAGCAACAACAAGACTCTCCCTCCCAACAACCCCAAAACCAAAATTATGGACTGAATGCTTTCGAACAGAATGAAAACTCCCCTAGCGGTGAAAATGATCACCTTAATCAAATCCACTCACCTCCTTCTTCAGATCAGCGTCATAAACAGATAGAAGATGGACCTGAATCATTGGACTTCCGAAATCTCGATTTGCCCCAACCCCCAATTAACGAGCATAATGCTTTTCCTATCCCCGAACACCAACCCCAGTTTAAGCCTTCCCCCTTAGACAACTTTCCCGCTAACCCTCCGTCTAGTCGTGATCAAGATCAAGGAAAACAATCCTCTGCGTCTGGAGAGAATAGTCAAGGATACCCCAGCGGAGAAGAGAATTCTTCAAAGAACTTTGGCGGTTTCGCTCCCAGTGCTTCACCTTCAAGCCAAGCCCAACTTCAAAACCAGAACCCGAATTTTCAGGCCAACCAAGGCTTCACAGACTTTGGTCAGTTTCCTCAAGAGCAGATGATAAGCCATAGTCCCCATGCTGCTTCCTTCTCATCCCAATCTCAAGCTTTCCTTGGAAACCCCCCATTCCTTCAAGGAAACGATCTAGGATTTCAGTTTGCCCCAACTTCTAGTCACTACAACAAGAACTTTGGTCAAAATCAAAACCAGCCTCAATTTCAGTCCCAATTGCAGTCCCAATTACAGCCCCAGCAGCAACAATATCCATTACAACAGCAGTTCCAACAACTCCAGCAGATTCAGCAGCTTCAAGCGCATTATCAAAATCAACAAAGTGCCCACTTCCCCATGGCATTTGGCAACAATCCCTTCAACAGTATAAATACTGAAGCAATAAACACCAACAACCTTCCCCAACAGCAGAACCAACCCCAAGATTTTAATAATGGATTTACTGGTCCCGGTCCAAACTTCAATAACGGTCCTTTCATGTCACAGCAGCCTCAGAACCTCCCAAGCTTTGCCGGATTTTCAGGTCCAAATCCCCCTACCACATTTGGCGCGATTGGCGACGGCACATTAGCTCCTCCTAAAGGTTTCCCTTCGTTTGGTCCTCCGGCTTCACCTCCGAACCATGTTCCAAATTCAGATGAAAACATAGAAATGGAGCCTCAGAGTTCCATTGAAGCTCCTCCAACTTCAGGCTTCCATCCAGGTCAAGGATTTGAGGATATCCCTTCACCTCAGTCATTCTTCTCTAATGCCATATCCCAAGAGAGGAGTGGAATGCCAAGTGATGGCTCCTCCAGTGTAGAAGGTGCTTCAGTGGAGACACCAAGTAACGGTCAGAAACCTACTCGTGGAAAGAAGAAGCAAAGAGGTCAATCTTCCCCATCATTTGGTGGATTTTCTGTAGAGCAGCAGCAAAATACACCTACGCCTTCTCAAAATGCTGGAGATCCCGGTTTTCAGGATTTTGGCAAGTTTCCAGGAAAAAATGCCCATCTCATTTTGAAGCCGGATAATGCCCCTACACAAAACAGCCAGTTCAGAGGCTCAAAATCGTTAGGTGATGCCTTCCATGAAATCCAAGGAGCATCAAGCTCTTCATCTGAACATTCGGATTCGGAACAGCAGCAACCAAACTTCCTTGGACAAGGATTGAATGGACCCCTCCATAGTAACGTTGGTCTAGGTTTGCTAAATGCTCCGCAACTAGGGAACGGCGGTCAAGGTAGTAGCTCATTCAGTACCATGAACCAAGTCCAAGGTTTGGCTATGCAGCAGGAGCTCGGACTAGCGGGAAGTTTGTTTGGCGCTACTGCTCCAGCTTCTCAGAATGCACTTCCAGACCCAGGTTTCTTTAGGGGTGGCTCGAATAAACTAAGGAATGGAGAAATTATCACTGGTAATGTTTTGGGACACGTTCAGCATGGACAACCTGCTGGTCCAGATCCCAGTTATGGTCCTAATAGCAACAACTTCCTTTCTGGCAGTCGTAACCCAAGCTATTCAACCCCAGATTATCAACAGTTCACCCCATCTCAACTTGATGTCTCTCCAGCTCCTCCAATAGATGGACCAGGCTATCATGACGGTCTAAATTCAATTGGGGGATTTAATGGAGGTAATAATGGGCCAAGACCAGATTATAACCCCAGTTCCAGACCAGGGGGGCCTGGGGGTTATAATAGTGGATTTATGGGAAGCGCCGGCCCAGCACAATTCGGGGGATTGAACAATGCTCCTTTACAAAATAACCTAGGATTTGGTGGAAACAATCCAAGCCAAGGGTTTTTCAACAGTCCTCCGCTTAGAAATAATAATCCCGGCTCATTTGGACCACCTAGTCCCCAAGGGAATTTTGGGCCGGGTCCTTCAAATGTAGCTCCGATCGGCTCTTTCGGACCAGGTGCACCACCAGGAAGCAGTGGAGCTCCTGGATCATTTGGCCCAGGGCCAATCAATCACGATCCAGGACATCATCCAAATCCTCCTCCAAAAGGTCCCATCTTCCATCCCAAACAACCAGGTCCCGGTCTCTTTAGTGGAAAGGGGCCATTAAGAACTCTTGGAGGTCTCTTGAGAAATCTAATTGGAGTTGGTAAGCAAAAACTAGGAGCTCCCAAACCCAAACTTCCTCCAGGAAAACCTGGCCAAGGACTTGGACCTCTTGGAGCTCCAGGAGGACTCAATGTTAATTCCGGACTTCAACCTAGTGCCAATCCATTACATTTGAATAACGGACAATCCAGCTCTGGCCTGCTCAAACATGGACTCGGACTCCAAGAACAGGACAAGGTTGCTTTAAAGCAAAAGTTGAAGCTGCCCGTTTCCCAAGTGGTCAAGATCTTAATCAGTCTGATGCAAAAATGGGTAGACTTTTATGCCAAGTTCTCCATTCCAAAAGATCACTACTTGAGGGTCGTTAGCTTCGCTGGAGTCTATCTGTAAGTCTAAATAGAATATCTAAGATTTTCCCAGCAAAACCAAATTAATTCAATTTAATTTCTTAAATTTAGATTGTTCGCTTGGCTCTTCAAGGACTCGGAACACTTGCTCCATCCAAAATGTGAGCCTTGGGGCTGGGGTGGACCAGAAGAGTTCAAAGTGCACGTGCCCGCTCGATTCGTTCCAGCAGTTCGTAAGTGTCACATATCAATTCTAGATTTATCAAATCACCCCTGACTATGCTAAAGTTTATAAATTCCTTCAATTTCCAGCTGTGGACCCACACATGCAGCAGGAGTTCCTCCAACTCTTCCGCGGAATCGAAGACTGTCACGAAGGCAAATGCGAGAAGAAGAAGAAGAAAAAGAAGAAGAAGAACAAAAGGAAGAAGCATAACAACAATAGGGAAAACAACCGTAACCGTCGACCAGGAAACAACAATAGAATGAGGAGCAGTGAAGAGGATGAAGAAGATGATTATGATGAAGTCTCCCAAGAGGAGGACGACATTTATTCCGATGAAATGATGGAAGGCTACCAAATGGACATTAATTACATAAACGACATGTGTCCTAGGAATCAGTTCTTTTATTCCATGTCTCCGTATCACGTCGAAGCATGGACTACACTCCAGCGCATGTTTGTCGGTAAGTTACTTAATCAGAGGAAAATTAATTAATCAACAAGAAATGTAAACAGTTAATAAATTTCTTTTTAAAACCCAGCTCAAAAGACACCAGCGGATGTACTCCATCTCGCAAAGGCGCTCTTATATTCACGCAGCGTCAACCCCAAAGTATGGTACTTGGGTCTTCAAGCGGCAGCCTCTGAGCGACCAGATATGACTGGAATGGCCTTGGCTCATCCAATAGATGCTCTACCGGATATGTTCGTCCCAGGTCATTTGATTGATGATGAGTTCAAAAGATACCGTGGTCTCTTCCGGGAGAAACGCTCCTTGGTTCCTAGGGAATTCAACGGGACCATAATCCTCGTCTCAGATAGACACAGGAGCAACAGATATGACCTGCATGTGCAGCGAAATTTAACGACTACAACGACAAGTACCACCACTACTACGACTCCTAGACCGAGAGTTGCGATTACAACGTCGACCACTCCCTCCCCATTGACGGCTTCTTCTAAGATTAGCTTAGGCAAAGGTCGTCTTCCACTGATTAAGTTAAAGACTTCAAACGTCACGTTGGGAAATAATACCCAGAATAGTCCCAAGTTTGGAAAGTCTATAGAGGACACCCAGATGGACAGAAATGATGACGAGAGTAATGACGAAAGCGACGAAGAAGAAGATGAAGAGTTGGATGGTGATACGGACGAAAATGACTCGGATGATAGGCACAGTCGGATTAAAAAGAAGCATCCTTTAGGCTACGGATTCGGTCACATTGGTGACGGATATGGAGGGTATAAGCGAAATCCAGGTCAAGGTTTAGGTGGGCTAGGCCAAGGTGGTTTTGGAGGATTAGGGCAAG
Organism: Lepidocyrtinus dapeste; assembly: GCA_036850885.1. NCBI lineage: Eukaryota > Metazoa > Arthropoda > Collembola > Entomobryomorpha > Entomobryidae > Lepidocyrtinus > Lepidocyrtinus dapeste. The sequence continues at coordinate 2,984 of JAANSQ010002419.1, read as the reverse complement.
GTGGTTCAGGACAAGGAGGTCAAGGCGGAAATAATATTTTCCCAGGTGGAAACCTCTTCAATGGAGGAAACAAAGGGGATGGAGGAGATGATGATGATGACGATGACAAGAAAAACAAGAGCAAAAACAAAGGCAAAAAGAAGAAAGGAAAGAAGGGCAAGAAGAAGAAGTGCATCATTGTAGACGGCTCCGTAGGATTAGATAACGGCCCCGAAAACAAACTTTGGTACTGGAGGGAAGACATGATGGTGAACCAACACCACGCTTATTGGCATCAGACCTATGGACTTAACGCCTCCAGACATGGAGACCGTCGGGCGGAGCTGTTCTTTTTCATGCATCGCTCTTTACTCGCCAGATATAACGCGGAAAGGCTCTCTAACGGCTTCCACCGTACTGCAGAACTCGGACTCTTCCCTGGATCAATAATGGAAGAAGGATATAATCCCCACTTGAAGGACTTCAGTTCAGGCAAATGGTGGACACCTAGACCTCCTCATATTCCAATGAGGGACATTCTCCACATGCATGACCCTGACTTTGCTCGCGATGTTATCATCACGGATGTCATTGGACTATATAATAAGTTCATATGGGCAATCAAAACTGGAAGACTATTAACCTCGGATGGAAAACTCCTTCCGATAAGATTCCACGAGGGACTACAGCCCCTGGCTAATACCGTGGAAGCATCTAATCTCTCAGTGAATCCGCTGTATTACGACGCGTTCGGGTTACATAATTTGGGTCATTTGATAGTCGGACTCTCTTCAGATCCCGATTGGGGCAAGAGGTTACCCACTGGAATTATGACGGAGACCGCGGTAGCCATGAGAGATCCAGTATTTTACACTTATCATACCAACATTGATAACCTCTTTGATATGTTTAAACATACTTTACCTCCTTACAAACCTTATGGGGTAAGTATAATTTTCTGAACGTCATCACTAAAATGAAATCCCATCTGAAGTCGTGCCGATTTAGAAAAATGAAATGAATTATTTTTAAGGGTGTGTGGCCTTTGCAATGGCATGGAGTGGACATTGTCGACGTGAAAATCGTTTCACACGGATTGGGCGAGCATAACCGCTTGAATACGTTCTATATCAAGCATAAATACAAACTGGAGCCTGGGGTCGATCGCAGCGTAGAAAAGGGCATTGATAAGGCAGACATTTGCGCTGTGCATTTGGACCATGCTCCCTTCCAATTTCAAATTACTATAGTAAGTGCCAAGGAAACAGCTTAATTGTTCTCTTTTTGCCCCGGAAGTAATATTCTCTGCTTATTTAATAGGACAGGAAAAAGTGCTCCAAGAGTAAAACGGGTAAGGGAACCGTGAGAATCTTCATGGCTCCTAGGTACAACGAAGAAGGAGAGAGGCTTCCTTTTGTCGAGCAGAGGAGACTCATGTTCCAGCTTGATGCGTTCCAGGCAGATTGTAAGAAATTAAAAATATTTATCTTAAATTATTTTGAAATTCTAGACTTGCTTGATCACAGAATATTTTTTATAAATTTAATTAGTGCAAGTGGGAAGAAACTTGATTACAAGAAACTCCAGAGATAATGAGTTGACCAAGCCATGGTCCAGAAGTATCTCAGAATATATGATGGGACCTGATCCTTCCGGTGCTGCTGACGACTGCGGATGCGGTAAATAATTCATTCTGGAGGTTTCAAAGATTCTTGGATTTTCAAAGATTTCTTTTTAAAATGTGAAACTAATTTAACTTTAGGCTGGCCGCATCATCTCTTTATACCCAAGGGTAATACCAAAGGAATGCCCTTTGACCTATTCGTCATGGTTACAAACTTTGACGAGGATATGGTCACCGACCTTCCTCAAGACTTGGAAATTCCAGAAACATGTAGTTCAAAATACATTTTCTGTGGAAGGCCGAGAAGGCGCTATCCAGACTCTAGACCGATGGGCTACCCGTTCGATAGACCTGGATACCACGTACCTGCAAAGTCTTGCGGGTCAAGCAATAATATTAAGGACCTCTTGTGCAAAATTGCGGGCAAAATTTTCACAAGACCTGTGTCCACGTTAGAAGAATATGTGTCTGGCGCTACAAATATGGCAATGACTGTCGTAAGTTCATGACCTATGTCATCTTACAGTGATTAAACTGAATATCAACTTGATTTAAATTTTACTGATTTTTTTAAAATCTTTTTACAGTTTGAAATTAAACATATTCCAAAAGTGATTGGAAAGCATCATGGCTAATACCGGAGAGACGAGACTAGACCAAAGCCAATCTAATAATTCTAGAAGATATATTTATAATTAAGTTATTATCTCTAGTGTGAGGGTATGTCTGTCTACTCAATTAATTTATTTTGTTTCGTATGTAACTTATTTTATCGTATGCATGTCCAAGCCAATGCCAAATCTGCAACTTGAAACTTGTTACCAAAAAAGAGAAAATCTCAAGATTTTCGCTGACTGATGAAATGCTAAAGTGTGAGGATATTAAAAGAGAAAACTTTAATTTTTGAGTATTTGTAATGTAAACTATTTTGTAATGTAAGATTATTTTTTAAATATTACACACACCTTGTTTTTGCTCAAGATAGGCTTTATTTATTTATTTTATTAGAAAGTCTATAGAAGTAAGGTCTTGTTTCTGCTTGACTGAGTATTTGGGGTATAATGATACAAGATTAAGAATGAGGAGAATAAAAAAGGAAATGAAGCAATTTATTTATTCATGCATTTCAGTCTTATATTCAAAAAATTATTTTACTGGTGTTTTCCTTCCCACAATTCATTCCGGGTGGGTCATTGGGGACTAATTGAATACCTACTTCAGTTCAATGACGCAAATATCTCAAAGTCGACTTAACTATGCAAGCTTGTCCTGATGACAGTGATAAAATTAAAATGTTCTCGTCGGAATATAGATTTATGATAAAATTGTTTACAATTAGCTTGAAGACCTGGGAAGCAGACATCTCAACAGTAAATCTTTT
>JAANSQ010002418.1:0-12040 GCA_036850885.1 Lepidocyrtinus dapeste | reverse complement strand
GCCATTTTAGTATTTAAAGGTATCCAAGTTCTCGTTATTTATTTATTGATCCAATCTGAGCAATTTTTGGATTAAGAGAATAAATTGAGCCTAAAATTAATTCAGGTGACAATGTCTGTCTACGAGATCGGAAAAAATGGAGAAGGACTGGATTGCCAGAGTATTGCCAGACTGGCCGAGAAGAATATCACATTACTTCAGAGGCTTGTCGACGCCTTGATAACGCGAACAAATGGAAAGACATACTTTTTCAAGGTACAAATCCTCTCATTCAGAAAAAGTTTGGAATAAATCATAACCAGTAAATAAATTATGCAAAATCTACTATCCTTGATTCTTCAACAGGGAGCAAAGTATTGGAGGTTTACCGGAACACAAATGGACTCAGGTTACCCTCGATCGATTTTGGAATATTTTCCTGGTATCCCCACCGATGTAGACGCAGCTTTTGAATGGGACAGAGAATTCGTTTTTACTAAAGGTATGCAAACGACCAAAACAAAATATTTATGACTTTGAGACAATAATTAAATCAAATTAAATGATATATATTGACTTAAGGAAATCAATTCTGGAGATTTAATACATGGACACGACCACAAGTACACAGTCGATTTCCTTGGCCCCTTAGCCACTGGGGATTAGAAAATAAATTGAACGCAGCCTTCACAGCGCCAAACGGAACAATATATTTCTTTCAGGACCATTATTACTGGGAATTCGATAAAAATTTACATAAGGTACATCATTTTAATGTTTCATAAGGATGAACAAATTATGTTAACATCTTCAATATTTCTCTTGCACACTTTTAATTTCAGATTAAGAATGATGTCCATGACGGTCATATTTCTGACAAATGGTTTGGATGCTGGGAACCCTGAATTTGATTACTCTTTTATACTCATTTTATAGAAAAAATTGCATATATGTCAACTTAATTAGGTCTATATTACTTAACTTTGAAAATTAACTTGAAGTAAATATGTAAATATAATATTAAGAAAGGCACTTATCTTGAACTATCTTGTAAATACGGAACAATGTTGGAAAGGAAAATTAAATATTAAATTCCTCAAGTTTCTTTGTTGTGAATTCCTTTGTTCGACTGACGTTATTTTGCATGAGGGGCAAACGAAGAAGAAGCAAAGCCACTGGCCTGTCTGCATTCTGCTGTTGAATGGACTGCCTATGTTTCACATGGAAAGAGAGCGGTGAAAAATACCGCCGACTTTTCATTGAAGGTAAATATGTACACAAGAGCCAGAAAACTTTGTAGCAGTCAGCTAAGCAGACCATGAGTAAGAGAAAACGAGATTTTTCAGTGAATCTGATCAATGTTTATCAACAGTCATAATTGAAATACATAGCAGTTGACAGCTAAAACTTTCTGATTTAGCGTAGAAGTTTAAAATTACTGAAAGGCTCCTAATTTTATGGCCCAGCTAAACATAAACACAACATAAGAAATTAAAGTTAAATATTATCGCACTGAATCAGTTGACGAACACAAGCACTCGCAATAACAAGGTAATGACGACTTTACATTCACTGTTGTGTCCGAATCCGAAACTACTTCATCTTCGGTAAATTTACAGGCACCCCCCACCCCAGTTAACAACCAAAGTTGAAGACAAAGGAGAGGGAGTTAAGGTCCTCTGAGGCTCAAGCCGAAAAGATGATTTTGGTAAGGGAGTATGCGAAGAATCTAAAAGAGATGGAGGAATACTCGACAAACTACATGTCCCGAGAGATTCAACATCCCGTAGTTTCCTGCTTTCGGGAATTGACCAAGCCGGATCTCACTCAAATTATTGGGAGCGTAAGTAACGTAGAAAAATTGGACGAGTTTTATATTTTTATTTGATTATTTTTAATACTTTGTCATGAGACTAATGAAATTTTTCGAATTAGGCAAAGCTCAAGAAATCATTAAACAGTTTAGAGCTCAGCGTTTTGTACTTGAGCTTAATTGACCTTTTGGCGGCCACGAATAACAACCCCTTGTATGGTATAAACTGCAATGCGAAAATGACCAAAAATCTCTCTGCCCTTGTGCAAAAGATACTGTTGGAATTCAAGAATATTATTGGTGTGTGGGCATTAAGTGGTAAGTAAATAATGGTTGACCTTCTTGTATGTTTATGAGTGCTAATCAGATTTTAAAACAAGTTTTGAATTTCTTTCTCAGACAAAGAAGAACTTGCTAATCGGTCGGTTCTAATAATGCGCTACCTTCGATCCCTAGCCCCATTTTTTACAAAGGCCGGTTTTGACAAAGAATTTCTCAGCATTCTAAATTGCATCCACACGGAAGTGGCCCGACTTAAGGCAAGAAAAGAAGAACGGCAATATTTTACGTCAATTGTAAACCCTTCCTCGAGTGCAAATGCGGGTTCCTTGGAAGAGGAGACTAGAAACGCCCTGAATGAAATCATTCTTAATGTAAGTCTAAACGTAAAGCTGGAAGAGAGCGATGAGGACGAAGAAGTAACAGTACTGGATGAAGGCGACTCTTCAAAAGTATTCGGTAAACCTCTGCAGGACTCCAAGCTATCAAAATCCAAGCCAACCACATCCAAGAAGAGAAAAACAACGTCTAACAACCAAAATAAAGGAAAACCTTCCTTATCCGCAATTTCAAATTCGCTGATTGCCTTGAACCCCAAGGGCAAAGTTTCTCTTTCTTCTTCCAACTCCGTAGTGTCGAACTGTTCCAGCCCGAACGTTGGATTGAAGAGGAGTGCCACAGATGACCTTCAGAACTCAGAATCTAACAAGAAAATAAAATTAACCGAAACATCCAAACATGGACCCAACCCGGTATCTAGTAATATTAATTCCAATAACATTAAGAATTCTATGCAGTTGGGTGAAAATGCAAAGAAGAGTCTGTCCATTGCAGCGTGCCCGTCGCCGAAAACATTTGTTAAGAATGCCTTCGCTCTAATGATGAGCAAAAGTAAGGAACTCGCTCAGAAGAAGAAGCTGGAAAAGATTGGATCACCGTCCCCAATCGTCCCTTCTTTAAGGACGGCGAAGACCTAACTTATTTTATTAGTTTTAAAAGCTAAATGTATGAATTTAATTTAATTGTAAATATTGTCAATAGATTACTTTTAAAACCTCGTTTTATTTCTATTCTTATTACTCGACTTCCTGTTTCCCCTTTTCTGCTCATGAATTTCAAATGTGCCTTAGGTTATGAAATATGTAGTATTTCTGAAACTAATTTCAGATGAAAAATGTACTTCTACAAAGCTAAAACTATCTTAAGTTACCTACTAAATTAAGAATGTTAATACTACTTGTGGTTAGCACATTTAGGAAGCAATACGCAATTTCTGTAGCTAATTTTAATGATTGAAACATTCCGTTCGCGCAGTCTTGTACAGAAAAACAAAATGCATGATAAGGTTAAGGTTGTTGAGTTTTATGAAATAAGTTGTTTTGATTAATATTTAAAGAATTGCCTATATTTCCTTTGAATAAATGATTTTGGTTTGATTGATGAGCTGAGAATTCATGACTTCAGAATTCATCATTTAGTGTCTGCAGTTATTATTTATTGGGAATTTTATTATTTTTTATTGAGAAAATTAGTTTTGGTACATTGATGCGTAAAGCTTTCTTCGTAAGGAAATCGAAGCAAACAAAACATTTATTATTCACCTGAAAATTGATTTAAAATATACTTCCATTATGTTCGTAATCGTAATGATTAATGACTAGAGCATTTACGAACGAAGGAAAGAATATAAATTTGAAATACCGGTTTTTATATTTTAAAAATGAGTAATTGAGGAGTCAACTTCCCTTTTGAGTTGGTACTACCATCAAGTCAATTATGATTTCTTCATTTAATGATGGTGATGGTGGTGGTATGGGTCTGAGTATCCATAACTATGGAAAGGTTGAGGTGGACCATACACCCCATCTGACTTGGGATAAAGAGAATAGGATTGCTGTCCATAAGATAAACTCGGTACCACTTCTAGTACTGTTTTTCCTCCTGCCCGAACATGCTTCCCATGATAAGGATCGTCCGCAGTGATCAATGCTTTAACGAGGTTCTTCTGCGACTTTAGGATTGTGGATGAAAGCCCCGGTTCCAAATGGGCCGATTGTAAGTAAGAGGTTGCCAGAGGGGCTTTAGCTACAGCGGGAACGATTGCGGAGTGATGATGACCTAAGGCTGGTGAGTATGCCGCTTTGAGTAAAGCTTTCTCCGTGTAGACTGGAGGACTTTTAAGAACTGCTTTTTGGAGTATGGCTTTAGGGTGATGGTGGACCTTTGCTGGATAAACATCCGATGGCACGTATCGAGTGATTTGGGATGGATGCAGACCCAGGGGTACTTTTCCTAATGCAGCTGCTGGCAAATGTTGCTCTAAAGAGGGCACATGTTCTTCAATGGCTGGGACTATACGGGCATCCACTCCAGCATGAGTTTTCAACAGTGGGACTCCTGCATTTGGATGGACAAGTTGACTTTGCTTGAGCACCGCTGGATAAGGCTGCTCGTAAGCTACTGAAGGGGCAGTGTTTTTAAGGAGTAATTGCTGCTGGTAGACGGCTGGAGATTTTAACAATGGAGCTTGATATGCAGGGGACTCCACACCAGTTAAATGCTCTGCTTCCTTCAATAAAACTGGGTGCTGGTATGCTGGAGCAACAGGAGACTTTAACAAGACTGGTGAAGGTGCCAAAGCTGCTTGTTTAACCAAAGGGGCTGGATATTGATGATAAGCTAGTGTGGGGTCAATTGGAGACTTAAGTAAAACTGGGGCATGCACTCCTTGATCTGGATGGAGCCCATGGATTCCAGGATGAGCACTTGCCAAAACTTTTGTATGTGTTGGAACATGCAATGCAAGATGAGGATGATGAGGAGCTGCGTACACAGCTTGATTAGGGTCTGCAAGAACTTTGGAGTATGGAGAAGCAAAGAGACTAGGATGATAAGCTGGAAGCAATCCAGGATGTTGGTAAGCGCCCGGAGAAACTAATAATTGTCCAGTGCGAGGATCCTGATATTGTAACAATTGCGGAGCATACTGATTTGCCACCGGAAGTACAGCAGCTTGAGTTTGCAATAATGGTGTCCCAGCAATTGGTACCTGCGCCACATGCGCATGCTGAGTTTGTAACAACGGAGCCTCAGCTGCTGGCACCTGCGCAGCGTGCACATGCTGGGCTTGCAACAAAGCTGTTTGACTATTAGGATCATGAGCGTCATATGCCAAGGGTGAAGGCTCTTGAGGAACCCCACGAGTAGTTTTCGTTCTACTTTGACCGTTAATCTTTTTATCTTTCAAGCTATTGTAAATATCTGACGCATCCAAAGTGGAGTGATCTCCATTTCCACCCGCAGATTGGTAAGCGCTCGGTTTACCAACACCTTCTTCCTGTAACGGTCTTCTATGAACCCCTCTCTGACCACCTAGATAATTTGCCAAATTTATTAACCAACAATTGCTTTAAATAACTGACATTCTTTTCAAGTTTTTTAATTACTTAATTATTATTTTATTTTAACCTCGGACAAAATTTTCCAGAACTGCGTTCTTGTAGTCGACGTCATCTCCATATGCAAACTTCAAAAAAGCTTCAGTACCCGAACCGTCTGGACCAGTTGGCTGCTCTAGCGCTCTGTCCTGACTTATTTTCTGTTCCTTCCTGACTCTGCCTTGCAGTCCAGAAGTCACCTGCCCAGTGACTATCAATGGAATGCAGAAGTAGAGCTAAGAAATGTCACAAGAATAAAAAACATGAAATTGACACTAGACCACCAATGTCCAATATATTTATCTTAATTCATTGGAGCCACTTACTAACAACTTCATTTTTCTGGAACAACCTGTCCGAATGCAGAATAATCTATTTTTACAAAATATTAAGCTCCAGCTCTTCAATCACTTTAACTAAATTCACCGAACTGCACTTTTTCGACACATTTGAAACCCTGTGAATCAATTATTTCTCTGTTGATTATTCCATCACATCAAGGGTGAAAATGGCACTTATTCTATAGCTTCCTTAAGATTTTATAGTATCGTTCAGTTCCTCCCAATTCTCAAATTGTTAAATTGTTTGCTTGTTCACATTTCGCTTCCCAAAAGTCGAATGGGCTAAATAGTCCGCCTCGTGCATACAAATATAGGTAATCAGTTTGGGTGAAATGGAACCATTAACTTTTTGTCATTAGAACAATCCAATCTGCAAACGATTTTTTTTCGCATCTTCCTTTATCTCTAACTTCAGTCATGTTCCGACTCCAAGTACACTTTTTGAAGCTTCGGGGTTCAGGGTACCATTGCATTGTACCATGTATTGTATTGTATTGACATGCCCCAGGATAAGCATTACATCATTTTTCGAACAAACACATAAGATAACCCTGTGCCTATACAGCACCTACGGTTCATGGGGCACATCGATAAATTGAAAACTTGAAAAGTGATTTGATTCTGGCTGCATATCTATAATAGCCTAAAGAGTAGATCACCACCATCTGCATCTTTTTCTTGGCGTAACTTTAATGATACCTTTTTAAAGGGTATGTAATAAGCATAACTGATAACTGGTCTGTCTCTTCCCAATCCAATAGGAAGATAGAAAGATAGAGTAATACCTAAATTATCTAATAAAGAGGTGGCTATGATGATGTCGTGTCTAGGATTCCATTGTTGTGCTGCACTGCATTCTGCATTGCATCAATTACATAATCTTATGGTACGTGGGTATTCAATCCAATTTAGTTACTATAATGCAGCATAGCATATCCTATAAAAATTGCGGAAGTATAGCCTCTTTTTAAAAATGCGACGGATCATTTTAGATCACTTTTTCTAAAAAAAATTTACGGACATGATACGGTAAAATGTTATTGTTTGGCTAGAACGCGTGTTAGAACTGTTAGAAGTCTAGAAGCCTTTACGATGGGAAGTATCAAAAGTATCAATCTGCCAATCTTCCGTTTCTTTTGAAAAAAATTGAGCAAATGACATGCTTCATTGTATGGGCAAAGTTATCAATCCACTTTTGCATCAACTTCTAGACCAGTTTTTGCTCGTGCACTTGAGTCATTAGAAACTTCTAAAGGAAGTGTAGTAGACACCTAAACGTTTTATTAACAAAATTTTCTAAACGGACTAGCTGACCGCGTCTTGATTATTATAATAATTATTTAAAAAACCAACGATTTTTATGCTAGCACACTTTTAAGTTTTTGGAGGAATAATGTAATCACTCTATCAAAATTTTTAGATTTTTTGGGATTTCGAATTTTCATATAGTTTGTTCTTGTTCTCAATCGCCTAAAAAAGAAGATGCTTCGCAGTTCAACCTATCATTGTAGGAAGGAAAAGGAACGAGTTATGGTTATCTTCAAGCATTTGGGATTTAGGTATCATCTTGTAATGCAGATTTTTTATGCATTTTTTGACACATCAACCACTTAATTGTATGTTTGCTTTGGCAAGTAGTAATTAGCTGTGCTGTATGCATTTCATTAAATATTTGATCTGTGCCGAATGTAAAAGTTAGCTTGAAGTTGCAGTTTGAGTAGGAGTTGGGAGTTGGACCATTTCCAATGCTGATGACACCAGTCACCAGAGTATAGTGCACTTTTAAACCTCTGAGCTATTAATTAGTACCTACATACCCCATAAAATTTTCATTACGCTCAGGGGGCAAATCGGCTTTCTTTACGGGGGCATCACTCAAGATAAGCTTATTTATACACATTAGAGTTAAGATTTAAGCTATCTTACGTAATCGAATAGAGATAATATTTTTATACGCACTGAAAAATTAATAAAAATTGGGTATTTTAACATGATCCTCACCTCATTTCAAAACATAACGTAATCATTTCTTATGGAAATGTGGAGCACACGAGTAAGCACTTTGAAAGCTTTTAAAAATGCATTCACTGATAAAACAAATCTGCTGCCAATTTGAATTAAATTAGCGAGATTTTTATGACTAAATAAAAGTCGTGCTTTATTGGTTTAAGATAGAACTACTGAAAACCTGAATGCACTTAGGTATTATTTTCTTTGACCACTCTGGTTACCATCAAGTCTTTGACGATTGAGGTATGTTTCAAAGTACACATTACGCAATCAGATTTATGCATATTCATCATGTTTCGTCTTTCCTCTTTGGTACAGGTGGGAGTGATATGCTCTCATGTCAAGTCATAGTCAATCAAGATAGTAGCAATTTTCTTCTCAACGTATTCTTCTCAAATTGCAATGATTTGTGATTGTGGTGTATTTTTGTGTTGTTGTTAAAAATAAAAATCCCAAAGGGTTCATACTGTCTAATAATAGTCTATTTGTGGATTGTACTGCGGAAATTTTTTTACGCACCCACCAGGATATTTTTATTTCGCCCAACAGGTTTACACACTTCATTCTCATTGATCGACACATGAGCAGATATTTCTTGGAGGTGACTGTTCACTTCTCCTCATTGTCGTGAAATAATATTTGCTATTGTATGAATTTTCAGCGTGTAAGATGAATATGACAAAGTTGGTATTCAGACTTGGCCCTTAATTTTGTAACAAACGAAACTTGCTATTTTGATTCCTTTTCCGAATTGATAAAATAATAAAAAAGCTTAAATGAATGGGGCATGCTAAGAATTGAATTTGTTCTTTGGAAAAATGAAAAAATACGAAGCGTAATGCGCTTTACTCCGTTGATTACTTCAGATTACTCATTGAATGAAATACGTCACACACTCACACATAATATTTAGCTTGTAAATTGTCAATCATCTTAGAAGCTACATATATGGTCTCCCTTTAATTTTAAATGTCTTGTTCTGACAGATTGGGTGGCGTAACCGACAAAACAGGTAGAACCAACATCAACTTCTTTTTTATACAATAATTTTTTCGAAGGAAAAGATTTCGGAGGTTACGCAATATTTGTTATGAAGAATACGGAAGGACACTCCGATGATGATAAGCGAAATGTAGACAGTAGACAAAAGTCGACAGAAAAATCAAAATGCTAATTTTGTTTACATTTCGTGAGCTTGATTTTGCAACAGTTGTCTACGTCTTCCATTTTCCAGTAAAAAATGTGTCATCATTGTCGGCGATTTTTTAAAGGAAAATCTAGTTTAATTACCACTTCGGTGGACAGCCGACCAAATAATGCAAATGAACCTTATCATCAATACATTTACCTTAATAATGCAATAACAATGGAAGAACATGCAAACAAAAGCTTTCAACTGACAAATCAAATTACTTCAGACTATAAATTTTTTGCTTAATTGCTGCAATTTTTCACATCTCAACTTTTCAGTTGCCTAATCGTAAGGAGATTCAATTCATTCAAACTACCCATTACGCGCGTGTTTTGGATGGTTTTGTGACAAAATTTACATAATGATTAGCATAAAAATGTTAAACTTAAAGTTTACAAGATATTTCGTTTAGGTACTTAATGATTGATCTAAAGGGCAATAAAATGAGACACTTAAAGAGTGCAAAAAATTAGGTTGAAAGTCTTAGAAGAAATATTGGGAGTAAAAGAATTGATTTTTTGAAAAATGTAGGTGATGTACATTAAGTATCCCTTCAAACTTCCAAGTAGGGAAGGGGAAACTTGGAGGCATAAGGTAATTAAAATTACGCAAGTGAACTTTGTATTTCCTTTAGAAATTTTATGAAAAATGAAAGAGATCATGATCAAGTGATCGTATCATGTCTATTGGATTGCATGGGCACGTGGATGCATGTACCTTAAACTGTTGAGAAAAAAAGCCGAGAAATATGTGGAAAAACTTCTTCTTTGCCAGTTCATAATTCATAACTCGAATAATATTTTAATTTACATATTTGCCTGTAAGCAATAAATTCGTTTTAATAGATGAGCCTGCAGATAAAATTGCACAGTAGTGAGTTGGCTATCGGCAACATGAGCGTTGTATAAAAAAAGAGTAAATCACTAAGAAATGGTATGATGATGCCATATGTTGGAGGGGAATGTATGAATGCGCGCCTTGATTATCTACATGTGGTCACTTTTATGCAATTTGTAAATGTTCAAATAAGAGAATTGACTCATTATAATGTACACATGTAGTTCGATTACTCGAGCAAAATGATAATGATCATCAGGTTGTTATTCTCATAAATATTGTTACAAAAATTAATGTAGAGTATTTTTTTGTCCACGCGCTGGTACTCCAACCCTCCATCATCCAATGACTGCTATTCCTTTGGAATTTTAAAATTATTTCAAGAGCTCCCCGGAAGCGGTGCCTTGCATTCGATCCTAAGAATTAGTGGTTCACGCATACCTTCCACGCAGCAAGGTAAGAAAAGGTTATGCTTCACTAAAGGATCTTCACTCCCAAGAAGAGACTCCACTGTGACTTTACAATACATTTTGGCTTTTGCTGGAATGGTTCCATGAGTTGGGAAAATGCGCACTTTGCAATTTACAGTCTCGCCAACTGGACATTCCCAAACGAAGGCAACGTTAAATCCAGAAGGATTGATTAGGGTACATGAAGCGCTTTGGATTGGATGACGCTGGAAAATATCTGCTTCGAACGTGACAAGACTGTTCTCCAACACTAAACAAGGTAGTTCTACTGTTCCATAGACGGGTACAATAACTATACTTTCGGGATTTCCCTCTACCATGACTTCCACAGAGATCACCAGTTCACCTCCCAACTATACATTTTGAATCAAAATTTTAAAATTTTTCAAGTACAATTGATATAAAATACTCTTTAATTAAATTCTCCTACTTCAGCGCAGAAGTACACGTGAACACCCCTAGACTCTCCAGGGTCTAAGAGACCCCACTCGGGCCACACTCTAACTAGGCGTTTATCTCGATTTCGAGTTTGATTTGAGGAGATCTCTCGGCTACTTTCATCTTCCAGATTTTCTGGGGCAATGCGAGCCAACCATTTAATTGGACGAACCCTATTAATTAAACACAGTATCATTTATTTTTTTAATTTCTAGTATCGTTATTGTTTAAAGCCAGCTTAGTCAATTACCCGCCATTGCGCAATGCTATAGTCTTCATCGTTTCTGAGTTGAGAGGCACAATACCGAAATTGAGCGTAGGGGTAAGAACCTCAAGATAAGGTCCCATACAGCGCAGATGAGTTGATAATGAACAAGGTATCGACATAAATGGCAAGGAAAGCGTGCCTTTGATAACTTGCTGAACCTGTAAATTCAAAAAAACAAAATTTAATTCAGGCAAAGTTATCTATGATAAAATAGAATAGATAAATTATAGGAATATTTTGGGACGGCGCTCACTTGACCAAATCTCTCGAAAAATATAATTAGCTTGAATGTAAAGGTTTCTTTAGGTTTGACAGAGAACTTGGATGGGTTGCATGTCACCGGTATTGGGAGACTGACCAAGTTTTGGAAGCTAACATCCATCACATGCTCTGTTCCGTTTCTCACTTTAATTAATCTAAAAAGTAGTTAAACGGTGTAAAATTTTTTAAGGTTAAACTTTTATAGTGCAAAAATTTTGGATTTTTAAAATGTTACCTTTCTGTCTGTGTTCGAACAAATCCGGTAGCAATGATAAAGGGAGGATAAAAGGTCACATCAAGGGGGACAGAATGTAGCCAAATCTCCACTTCAGCCACTGGGGTCAATACCTCCTCTCTATTAGGCCATAGGTCAAACATGGGGATGACGTCACCTGTATAATTCTTTAAATCTTCATAAACTCCATGTCCCTGATTCATCCCTCGATCCTGAGCCAAGTCGGGAATTTCTTCGGGCTGGATGAATCTCAAATTGACTGATTCTTTACGCTCAACGCTATGTCTGGCAGTTTGTTTACTTCTTTCAGTTCCCGTCGTGCTCACATTTCCTTTCAATTCCTTTGCCTTTTCTTCTACTGTTTCTTCTTCAGCGACGGAGGGCGGAGGAGGGGCAGGAGATGAAGGTAGTGATAAACTCACTTCTTCCACCATAGAGATTTCTGAAACTGAAGATTCAAGAAATTTAAAAAGTTGCATT
>JAANSQ010002417.1:0-12041 GCA_036850885.1 Lepidocyrtinus dapeste | reverse complement strand
GAACTTTCTCCTTCTATTTGATTCAACGTTTTTTAAACAGATTTTTCTATTTTTACGTTGGAGAGATATTTATGATCCATTCAGACTTTACATCACATCTTCTTGTACACATTTTACTTCATTCAAGAAAATTCCAAAAAATATACCAAATAACGTTGTCAAACTTAACTTGAGTTACACAGCATGTTTGCAGGTAATATGAGGGGTGAAATAAAGGAGCCTGAAAATCGTATTTCTTACAAACATTTTACCAAATAAAAGGTAGTAATTGCACATCACTTATTCTTCCTTGTGGCGCAACTCCATTTTTCTACTTAAAAATGAATTGTAAGGTAGTAAGTTTTGCTTAACGTTAGTTTAATAATGTGTTGGAAGTTTACATTGAAAACCTTCAAAGCTAATATACTTGTGTTGTCTAAGTTTGAGCTTTCTAGGGAGGTTCCCGTTGATTGACAGTATAATCTGAGTGTAAATTACGGCTTTCAGTTTTTGACTCTCTGAATGTTTTGTTAAGACGAGCAAAGACCAGGTCAAACATTTAATATCTTACGATGCAAGAGGGATGGGTAAATGGTTAAAAAGCCTTCTGGAATAATACATTTTGATCCAAAGCTCTCCTCATTTTCCTTACATAATCGTAACAATTTTATCACGCAACACAAACTATTTTTCCTCGGAAATGATGATATTTTTATTTATACAAAATTGGACAGAAAAGGGTCTGTTTTAGATGTATGGATAATATTACGGTACCTGACTTACTTTAATTTATCTGATGCTAGTTTTGTGGTTTTTTGGAGTTTCTAAATTGGATAGTTTGCGGACAAAGTTGATCTATATCTCATCATCACATCATAAACGTCACGTTATACATCCGCTTACAGCTTACACTAGTTACATCCCCCCATGGGGTCTAGAATGACAACGTGGTAAACAGGGACAAGAACACTAGTGGTGTGATTGAGAATCATAGGGTGCTCAAAGAGGAAATTTAATACTCATTCGTATATTGAGCTACATTATTGGCTCATTCACATTAACTCCAAAGCTGAGCGGCAAATAATTCAGATATAATTTTAAGGATTGGTGTGAGGAATAACCAGGTTTTAATCATTAGAATGTGCAACTTAGAGTTCTTACAATTTCAGATATTATCACATTTTTTATTTCACTAAACTAAACATCACCCTGTCTTAAATCGCTTGCAAATCATAAGTTTAAATAATCAAACTAATATTTGTCCTTAAAATACGAATACAAGTTTGTGTTTCAAGTAAATAAATTTTCCTACTGCTTTCAACTGACTTGCACATTTAGGAAAACTAAACGTTACTAATTACTTACATGTTTATTCTAACAGACTCTTTCAGACTCAGAGTAGCGATAACACGAAGAACAAAGTTTTCATGGATGGACTTGGTAGTATTTGAAGGCAGATGAGAATGTTTTAAGATCACGTTAATAATAATGTTTACCACCTTAAAACTTCTTCGTAAAAGTCTTCATGATCTGGTTCCCTTTATAATTTTAATTACAGTTCATATTCTCATCAAACGTCACCCTTGTGTACATATATCATATGCACGTCTTGACGCCATCAACATTACATGATCTCTTCCTTTCTCGAATGAGTGAGACCCCAGGTGATTTGAAATGCTAATTTCTATACTTACTCAGTTCCCTCTCCGATTCTTTTCAAAACCAACAATCTTCCCTGGAAAACATGACATGTTTTTGAACAAATTCTTTACATGACTACTACAACTTTCTTATGTTTCAAAGAGCTTGAATTTTTCTTAATAATTTAAACTACCTCCTCACCAAGTAACTACTGGTAGTATTCAGTCTGTACAAAGTTATTGTCTGAATTGTAACAGAAATATTTTGTACCAACTCCGAAACAACAATTAGGGAACTTGAATATGGTCAAAGAGGCATCTAAATATTTTATTTTCTTCCCGTCAAACATCGTTTTGACGTATGGAATAAATATAATATAATCATTTGCTTGATGATACACCAAACTTTAAAATATTTCTTGATAAATGCATCAACTCGTAAGGTTAAAGTTTCATCTTAAGTATCCAAATAAGTAGTGTTGTACACGAACAAAATTGAAGCAGAAATATATATTTATGTAGTTTCGTTTTAAAAAACTTGCAGAATCTGTTTTTGATTCTATCACTCAATACAAAGTGAGAGGACGGGTGTCACTCATTCGATGTAATACAATTGATGGACGGTAAGTAATATTTTCCAATGGCTTGATAGCCTTGATTCAAGTTCGTGAAAATGTTTTTCCTCGCAATTTACATGAAAACGTGATGAATTATTAGTGTGAGATGAGATACCAAACCATACTCCTGCTTACCTTACCGAGAAAATAAAAACCTTTCATTTTATCTTATTTTACGTGATTTTTTATGTTAAAACAGGACTACTGGAAAATAGTTGAAGAAATCTGGTAGTTGATGGGTGGAAAATAGTTGGTTGTACGAGTATGAAATAACACGAACATTATCATATAATGACTAGCATTCATAAGCTATCAAGCTTTGGTAAAGTGCTCTAAGCAAAACAAAAAATGTAATGTAAAATATAATATTCATGTTACGATGCGTGATTTTTTTTAAGAAAATCAAGTTATCATTTTCTTGGTGGACGAGTAGAAGATTTGGGAAGACAAGTTGTTTATAATTTTGGTTTGTACGACGGAAAAATTACCGTAGTGTAAGAAATAGCAATCATAATTGTGACAGGACTGCCAGGTTGGATAACGAGATAATAAAAACTGAAAACATTTCATTTCAAGACTTTTCATTGTTTGGTGTGTTATGGACCACTGGAAAAAGCTTACGATTAGTAGGATATCTTTTTTTCAAATTTCCAAGTTTAAGGTTTTATCATTAGGTATTTTCGTAACGCAGTTTACTTTAACAAGCTAAACATGACTGTCCGTCTTTCTAAACTCCTACGCGCTTGGACGTAGTGAAAGGGAATTCGTGATTCGAAACGATGTAGACAATAGGGCTGAGTGAATTTAAGAGATCACTATTAAATTGGTGGAATTAATGAGTCTGGTGGTGTTAAATGTTAAATTAGGTGACAAATATTTCATACCGATCCTTACGTTACGTTGTCATTAAAAGGGAAATTGTAGTAATACCAGATTTGATAAGTGGCTTACCTGCTAACCTGCCTGTCAAAAACTGATTATAATAGAATTTTCAAAAAGTATTTATATAAAGATGAATAGAATTTTGGTAATCAATGATTTCTCATTATTTATTCGTCTTAAAGTACTTGAAGCAAACTAGGGCTTGCAACATGGGTAAATATTTCAGTTTTTGCTTAGCACGAATATTTCGGAGATGATTTTCTGATGATGACTATAAATTTTGACGAATTTGCATGCACGCGTTATTGGGCCTACTATTTATTGTTTTATTTTTATTTCCAAAAACCCAACAGGAAAGTTTTAAGTAAAAGTCCAAGTATTTTAACTGTTATTCAGTTGTTAAAATAATATTTTCCAGTTTTATATTTAAAAAAGCATATTACTTCAAACGGCAGACAAAATCGCGTTTAATTTCCAACAATCGACTTTTGTGTAATCATTTTTTCTTGGCCAAGTTCAGCAGGAAAAGGTAACTTTGCATCAAGCAATACTCATAAACATAAATATATCATTGAAAAATTATTTGAATACATCATTTCCTGATGTAAGTTAAGTCGAGTGCAGACGTGGCCATTCAAAATTTTATCTATTCAGAGCCAAATACATAATCGCTTTTTATCTCCAAATCTTTTTTTGTGAAGAAGCTTATGACAAGAATAATACAAGAGAATCCTTAGCCAAACCTATTCTATTTGGTCTTTACCAGCAAGAGTTTATACACAAAAAAGATTCAAATATCTCACACTCTGCAGGGTGGCAAATATTTCCCTTAGGATTAACTCGGGTTCTTCCAAAGGAAAAAAAAAAGTTTAATGCAACTATTATAGTGATTTCTGTATGCAGGAGTGGGATGACTAAGCTTGATTGCCATGCACAAAAGAGCAATGATGAAATGACAAAACCAACATGGGCACAAATGATCAAGGAGGTTTTATTCGGACAGCAAAATATTTTGGAGCAGTAGTGATAAAAGTAATAATTTTAATGCAGGATTAGTGACAACTCCAACAAGTCGCGAAAGCGTTTGAAAATAAAACCTTTTTCTGTTTCTAGTAGTTTTAAGTTTGGGGGATGTAATACATCCAGTTACGCAATTCATGAACAGTAGCGATCAGTATGATCAAACGTTCAAGTATGTTTGCCAGAGATGTGTTTTTACAACGGCTTAATTTTTCCTTAATATAACTTTTAAAACACAATTTGTGGATTAGTTCAACAAATATTAGCAGTACAATAAATCAGCACTGTCATGTCATTTTTATGTCAGAAAATGGATTATTCTCACGCACTTTTCAAAGTCTTCTCGTCACCTTTTACCATAATAAATAAATAGGGTTTATGTAGGAAACAACTCAATATTATTTAAAACGTAGATGATCAACGGTCTCAAAATCAAGTAAGTAAAATAATTTTCTGGAATACTGCTAATCTTATAGGAATGAAAGGTACTCACTTCAAAGATTTTATGATTGCTTCTAAATTTAATAAATTTACTCATACCTTAAAATTTCTAATCGAGTTTAAATATCAGAGTAAGATATAAAAATCCATCTCATTAAATAATAATCACATTTTACCCAATTAAACTCTAGCGGTAGTTCCTCTTGTTCTAATAAAATCATGAATTTGTTTACCTTGCTCTTTGCCGCTCAATTACAAAGTTCATGTTCATTCAGTAAAACATAATGCTGGACATTTCAATACGTATGTTTGTATTAAATTTTGGGTCACACCGTAACGTATTTTTGATCAAAGTAGATGCTTTATATTTTGTAGGATACCACATGGTTTTTTATTATGACTTTGTTAAAGACACATCGAAATTGGCTTAAAGATGGAGACTCATGAAACGCTATTTACTTGCCCATTTGTAATTAATCTAATTTTTAATAAAATTACAAATTGTGGTCTTGCCGGAAATACGATAACGATTTTCTCAATGTGAAACTCTCGGGTAATTAACTAAATACAGGCATAAAAATAAAATAACTCATTGCTTTCAGTAGACTCTTTTCTTTCATTCTTCAAGATATAACTGTTGAAAGATGCTTTCAGCTATCAACGTCAAAAATTTCATGCTTAGTTTACGTCTACTCTCTAAAAAACAAACACGATTTAGAATGCCCATTTAAGTCAAGTATTTTCTTTACAAGTTTGTGCATAGTATAAATGAATATGTAACAGTTGTCGTAAAAAGAAGTTATGAAAAATAGCGGAGCTAAAAATGAATAATAACACGTGACACAAAAGAATTTGAAATCACATCTGTCTGACAACACTAAACACCAAGCCATAATAGCCAAGCGTGTTCTGCTTCTCGCCTTGCATTTCAGGAGAAATAAAAACTGTTGTGGCTTTTGTAAAATCGGAAAGAGCGCTCCTTTTTTTAAAAGCCAAGTCATAAGCAGACCTTTTAATTTAATTTATTAGTTCGGTTGTAGCAAAACCAACGTCTGTATTGTCCGCGTTATAATAGTTGAGCTGACATTAGCTTTTTGAGGTGGAAGTTTGCCCATATTGCTCACCAAAGCCCTATTGATTAACCCATAAACATAAAGAAAATTCTTGATCATGGTCACATGAATGCATGCGTGTATCACTCTGAATCAAAATATTGAAGCAATCGAAAATGTCGGAGAATACACCTCAAAACGGAAATAAAATTCTCCTTGTCATCTTGCTTCATCGATCTCATGCACTTTATTATACGATACTCAATGGTTCCATAAATTTTTGTGACCTGTGTTTACCCGATGTCTGCACGGGATTTTTCTAAAAAAAATCAAACTTTAATTATTAATCAAAAAAAGTTCTCATCAGACAAGCAGCAAATACGTAAATACTTTATTATTATGGGTAAAATTTAAATAAAATGAAGACATTTTAATGAAATAACTGAAATGAAATGATTTCATACACCTTCAGTTTAATTGTCTTTATTATACGATACTCAATGGTTCCATAAAATTTAAATTTTTGTGACCTGTGTTTACCCGTTGTCTGCACGGGATTTTTCTAAAAAAATCAAACTTTAATTATTAATCAAAAAAAAGTTCTCATCAGGTATAACAAGCAGCAAATACGTAAATACTTTATTATTATGGGAAAATTTAAAATAAAATAAAGACATTTTAATGGAATAACTGAAATGAAATGATTTCATACACCTTCAGTTTAATTGAAGCAATAATGTTCCAACCGGTACCAACTATATATTTATAAGTAATCATGGCTTGAAGTGAGCAGCGGATATAAATAAACGCCATCGTTTTGAATGGAATTATCGTCCGTCTTTTCATTCTGCAATTCAAAAGCGGTTATGGTTACATGCTATAACTGTAATCAAGTCCTTCCAAGATTCTCCTGTTTGAGGTCATCCGCCCTAAAGAAAATCATTTTAAAAAAATCAACTACGCCAATAATTATATATTTTCGTCTTAATTAAGAGGTTCACAAGAAATTTAACATGTTCTTTCTAACAGAGACATTTATTTATCACAATTTCCTTCATTTTTCATGTTGTTTTTGAATCTGCTTTACTTTTTTCAGACTCGCAAATCGAGAAATGTGCAGTGGCTTCAATGCCTTTTTCATGTTTTCTTAGAAAAATTGGATGCTTCAGACTGTTGGTATTGTAATTATACCATTAGTGATCACTGTTCCATTCATATGCAATTAGGAGGTGTGTAAAGGTAAACAAGCATAGACTTTAAGTGCTTATCTTAAATACATTTCGTACATGTACATATATATTATTTATATACATAAAATATAAAAACATAAACAAACTAAAAAGTCCTTTGTGTTTGAGATTTATGAAGTTATTTTATGAAAAATGTAACGATTATAATTACATGAGTTGAACAAACAATTGTCATTCTTTCAACCTAATACAAAACAAGCAAGAATGTAACAGAATTCATGAGTAAGAATATCTGGGTATTTAAAGTTGTTAAGTTATATATAGTTTTGATTTTGATATATCTGTCTGTATATGTATCAATTTATTTTAAAACTCTTAAAGGGTTGACAAATTGTCTTCAAAAGATGGTCAGCTAAAGTTTTTATGCTAAAACTAGGAATTTCAATAAGAGTATCTAATCGAAGGATGGACAAACAATTGATTATTTTTATTACGTTGCGTTTTACAGGGTTACACATGTCAACATGTGTACTTCAGAAAGTCTCATGTAGCAACAAACACGCAAAGCCAAATTAAANAAGATGGTCAGCTAAAGTTTTTATGCTAAAACTAGGAATTTCAATAAGAGTATCTAATCGAAGGATGGACAAACAATTGATTATTTTTATTACGTTGCGTTTTACAGGGTTACACATGTCAACATGTGTACTTCAGAAAGTCTCATGTAGCAACAAACACGCAAAGCCAAATTAAACTTTAGCTTAAAAATGTAATTTTTCTCCTATTGATACGAATACGATGTGTCATATATGATGATGAGGACCGCAATGAAGTGAATGGATAAATCAATTTGATTCGAAGTTCCTCACTTATACATTTCCCATCACCATGTGTGTTCCATTCCAAAGTAAAAAAAAAGCATAGGGAGAGTGAGATTGTGTTTGAATGAATGGACTTCTCATCTACATTTAATCAAGACATACATCAAAGAGGAGTGTTTACACAGCACACCCTCCATGAATTCTTCATGAGATACATTAAGTGCTTCACTTAATATTTTCGGACTGAACCTTTGTGTTGGTGACACAATTATAAGGGTTGCTTCTTTTATTACTGTAAAAAATAATAACAGCAAAATTAGTCCAAGACTGTAAAACTAGTAAGTTTAAAATCTTTAATTTAATGTCACTTTTAAACTTCCAGTTACCAAAATTTTTATAGTTATTAAAATTTTCTAACGAAAATGGGATATGGATTTAATAAAATTAACACTTTTACTAGAGCAATGAGTTTATTAAAGTTAATAATATATGTTCTTGTAAAAACTAATTTAGTCCTTTGTCATTTACTCTCAGATTAATGTTTTCGAACGCACTCAAGAGTCTATTAAAGCAGTTCGAAGAATTTTGACTAATCGGAAGTTATCGTTTTGACCATCTAGCCTGTATTGTATCCATTGTGAAGATAACATACCGAGAAGGAGAGTGCGAGGAATCAGGCACGGATAAATTTTAAGAGTAATGCGCTACATCTGCCGCGAATATAAAGAACCAGTTTGACAAATATTGAATGAAATAAAGAGGTCAACATTAAACCACAAGATGGCTCAAGGCACTGATACAACAAAGTAGAACAGCGACTTTCTGGATGCAAATTGCTAACCAACAGAAATAATAGAAATATAATGAAAAGTAAGTGCGTGTTAAATATAAATCTACTAATATAGCTGCATCTGTATCTAAAATAAGGCATATGACTTTTCAGTCCTTGACATGGGAAAAAATTAGGCGACATAAATGTCACAAATTTCACCAATAATAAAATAATGCATAATACATATCGTCACATTGATAATTACATGCAGCTCTAGTTCGGACTTGATACACGTGCACGCTTACGAATACTTAAATAAATAGCAAACATTTGATTTACGTGTATACACTCTGCGACTACATATGTATCAGTTTTTAGTTTTGGGAGACTCATAGGGTCAAGAAATTTGGTCACTTTCCGTTGGAGGGAGGAAATCTTGTTTAAAGATGGTAATCAAATGGCATGGTCAAAATTATAATATATAACAGGCAGGCAAACTATAAAGTACAAAGTACAACAAAAGGATCAGCGGTAGATTTTGATAGATTTAAATATGTTATTTTTTTAAATTAGGAGCAACAATTAACCCGTTTTTGGAGAATTAACCCGATTATTTTTTAGAACCATGAAATGGTGGTGGTGGTGAAATGGTCTGTCGACGTTTTCCATGTCGTCCAAGCAATGAAGATTATTGTTTGTTTTAGGCTCAATCCTTGTGAAGTCATAAAGGAAAGCTACTCCTGTTCCTGAGGTGGTAGGGACAGATAAGCTTCAATTTAAAACATCTTATTCAGTTTAAAAGCTGAAACTCTTTCAAAATCTATTTCAGCTGCTTTAAAAACTTAAATTCTCGTTAAATTTTGACTATTCAATGACAAAAAAGTTAAAAATGGGTTGTTATTTCCTAATACAAAACACCATTACATGGCTCTCCGAAAGTTCCGCGGCGTAAGCAAAGTGACATTAAGTTTTTCCACTTTTATTATAATTTTAATGAAAATCGTTGCATGACAAATTAAGTAATTCGAATAAAAACTACAAGAATTTCACATTCTTTACATACGTAACCCTCTGTGAATCTTATAACATACTTATGCTTTTATAATAGTTTCTTAGTTTAACACTCAACATTCAGCAGCAATCCAAAACTTCAATGATATTAGGAGATTTAATAGGGTCCAAGCCTTTTTACTTTTTGGATTTAAGCTGTGGAATGTCTTCCCCGTTAAATGATGACTAATAACAGAATCAATATTAGTAAGTATCTTCAATTTATATGGCAACGTTGTAGGTCTCGCGAGATCTAATGTATTTGTGTGAGAGTTCGTAATTGTGAAGTTTTTATCGATTCCTCTCACGAATGTTTTAAGGTTGATTTTTCCGTTATCAAAGACTTCGTCTTCCCAGGCATTGATATATTCCAGCGATAAATTAAATAAGAGATTTGAAAAAAACTGATAGCTGAAAACAAATTCATCAACCTTCCAAGTTCAAGTGTAACCAAATTCTTAACATTTTTATTTATAACCAGGTACATGTAAAATTTTCTGCGAAGCTCGGAACATACCCTGCATAGCACTCAATCAACGGTACATTACTTGAAGGACATTTAGGTTTCGCATTCGAAACAGCGCGTTTCCTGTATCCTAATTGTCATTGTTGAGCTCTGTAATTCAACTCAAGACACAAGTTAACAATACAAAAACGATTATATCTTAAGCTGCCACGATTCCATAAAAAATTAAATGAAGGAAGCAATTTGTCTCTTTATGTCAGTTTTTCGACTTAATCAATCATTTTTACTGCAACAGAGTTTCAAATTTCTTTTCATGTTCCTCCAAAGAATAATTGCGGCAACGTATAAAGCACCACAACTAGGTTCTTCCGGCTGGTTAGTGGTCACTAAAAGTAAATAAAGCGTACTCTAAGGGCAATGCTATTTTTGCGCAATTTTATTGCATTGTAAGAATTTTTGAATTTATATTTGCGAAGTAATTGGTTAATAATCTAGAAATGACTTTCGTAAAACTAGGTACGGACTTGCAGTTTTTTTTGTTGACTGTGCATGTTCATTATTATTCAACAAAAGCTAAGATAGCAGAACATACCACATTAATGATTTGGCACATTAAAAAATATAAAAATCATTTGCGCTAACTTTTGACTGATATGTGCCATCATTATATTTTTATTC
This sequence comes from Lepidocyrtinus dapeste, assembly GCA_036850885.1. NCBI lineage: Eukaryota > Metazoa > Arthropoda > Collembola > Entomobryomorpha > Entomobryidae > Lepidocyrtinus > Lepidocyrtinus dapeste. Next base: position 1,433 of record JAANSQ010002417.1, on the reverse strand, counting down.
CCTAGATTTTCGCATAAGATACATACGAGATTGTTCATGTTTGCTGGGTTGCTGCATGAATCGTTCTCATGCATTTTGGGTGTGCGAAAAGAACAAAGTCCTCGCCTACGGGTTTGAAGGCTGAAAGAATTTGCCTACTATAAAACTATAAGCGTCGTACTTTACGGCCCTTTTCTTACGCTTATGATTTTGGATTCACTATAAATAAATGCATTCTTGATGGGTGTCTTGTCATTTAGTTTGAAGGTGTTGTGCGCTCTTAGTCGAACTGCTTTACAGGTGTAATTGTAGCAAACATGAAGTCGTTTTTGGTTCTTACAGTTAGTTTTTTGGCTGTTGCCGTTGGTTTCCCACAGGATATTTCAGGTTTTATTATTACATTGTTTTTATTGCGTAATGTACAAAGTAAAGTAGGGCATCCCAAAATACGTGAACCAGTATTAATTACTTGACTTTGCATAATTGTTTTTACACAATTGTAGTGGTCAGACCAAATCACTATCTTCAACAAGGGACCTTTGGAAAAGACCAGCATCTTTTACCACAGAGCTTTTTTACTCCTGGACAACAAGTAGAAGATGAAATTAAGAATCATCCAGCGTCAACCGAAACAAAGGCACAAGTAGTCCCTGCCAACGGAAGCGGAGAGTTAACTGACAGCTACGCCAACATTGGTGGACGTTTGGCATCTTCTACGAATGAATCCGGTCGTTCCGAAGTGGAATACGGAGAATCTGTTCCAAAGCCCTTTTCTAATTTAGAACACGATAATTACGCGTTTTACCATGGGCATAAGTCGAATTAAACGCTCTCATCGATACTTTAGGTATGTTTTTAGTTTGAAGTTGAACAACAAATTTAGTCTGTAATTTCAAGCGAGTCAAGGATTTTGAAAACAATTACATTCATCTACGTATATAATAGTCATGATTGAAGTGCTTGTTCTGTAGTCATCACGCTGGAAAAACCGAGAAATAAATCCCTTTTTACCAAGAAAAAAGATTTTTTATTTAATTTACATATTTCGAGGGTTGCGGGTTCCAATAAGATGGCATCATCTAAGCTAAGACTAACCCTATAATCAAGTAGCAACTGCTGTTCCCGTTATCCATTTACGAGACGTACTAATATTCATCTCTGGCTACTATTGTATTAATTGGAAAACTTTTAAATATTACTTTTATCAATGCAAAATGATCAAAATTAAGATAGAAATCTTATAAGCTTTAAGTGGTACCACTTTGCATGTAATAATTAAATTAGGAAATTTATTGGTAATTTCATGCCGTTAACCCATGCACAAATTTTTATTGCATTATTATGTACATGCGACAACAAATAAACGTGCAGAACTTGAATGATTACAGTCGTTTAGGCATAGTCTGTTTTCTTTGTATAGCCGCGTTCCCTCCATAAAGTTATGCAAGTAATTT
>JAANSQ010002416.1:0-12041 GCA_036850885.1 Lepidocyrtinus dapeste | reverse complement strand
GAAAGTGACCTACCATGGACTGGAGTGCTTTTTGGAATGACTATCTCATCCATTTGGTACTGGTGCTCGGATCAGGTGCGTATGGGGCAATGTGAACCTTAATCCTTTAGTATCATTGGAATAGTTTAATCTTGGAGAAGTTATAATTATACATGAATATTTATGAGGTTTGTAATATGTCCCTAGGTGATTGTGCAACGTGTATTGGCCTCCAAAAATATGGTGAATGCAAAAGGTGGCTGTATTTTTGCTGGGTATTTAAAACTACTCCCACTTTATCTATTGGTATTTCCTGGAATGGCTGCGAGGGTATTATACACCGATCGCGTTGCTTGTGCTCACCCGGACGTATGCAAAGCGGTTTGTGGATCTTCTACCGGCTGTACGAATATAGCATATGCAGAACTCGTTATCAAATTGATGCCTCCAGGTATAAGCTTAAAATCCATTTCATCTCCACTAACCACAACTCGGTCTTTGTTAAGTTCATATGAGGTGCACTACAAAATATATTAAACCAAAGGGGTTAACCTCAAGTGAAATTAAAATGCTTAAGGTTTATCTGGCATGATGCTGGCGGTAATGATGGCCGCGCTGATGAGCTCTTTGACATCAATATTCAACTCTAGCTCTACTATCTTCACGATCGACATCTGGACAAGGTTTCGCAAGAATCCTACGGACGGGGAGCTTCTCATCGTGGGAAGGTAAAGAATAATTAATCTGTTTAGTTCCAGGAATGAAGCCAACTAAATCCAAATATTGAAGGAGCCATACACGACCTAACCTAAAATGAAAGCAAAAATGGGATTTCCACGTAGGAAGTAGGGTACTCTTTTCAAGGAAGGGGTACAAACATGTACCAACTTGCCCCGATTAACCTTATATCCCTTCTCCCATTAATAGAGTTTCAATATTTATTGCTTTGAGTTCATTTTATGTTTTTAACTTGACCTTTTTGTTTTTGCTTTTTATTTCCTTTTGTGTTTTTAACTAGGGTCTCCGTTTTATTTTTGCTGGTGGTATCAATCCTCTGGGTGCCGGTTATTAAAGGGTTGAACTCGCCACAACTGTTTGTTTACATGAACCAAGTTCAAGTATTTCTTGCCCCACCCGTAGCAGCCATATTTTGTATGGCATTCTTCTATTCCCGCACCAATGAACCGGTATGATTTCAAACGAACGTAATTTTACAACAATTCAAGCTCTATTTTTGTCCAGTTACGTTATAGCAAAGTCAAATTATGAGAGATTCGAATTAATTTTACGTCTAAACTAGGCACTTTAATAATTTACTTATCAAAAAACGTGACAAAATCCATTTTATGACCTTTGTGATTGTCGTAGGAGCAATGGCGTTATGCATTTGCATGTAAATGGGTTCAAATGCTTTTACAAAAAGCTGAAGATTTGCTAAAAATAATAGCATTCTTCATGATGAAAAAAATTCCGCACTCCTTAAAATGTCTTCATTCTGGACAAGTCAATAAACTTACTTTTCATTACTCCTGGGACACTGGTAGATTAAAAAGGGAAATATAATATTTATGAAGCGACTACTCCACAAAATGCAATTCATACTACCACAAATATGCCAAATATTGTGAGTTTGAACTTTCCTTGAATTCTGATTCTGAAAGCACATACTTGTTATTCATAAACGCAAAAAGCGTGAGGAAATTCATGGAGAAGATGAAAGTTCCATTATAATGTATTATAATATTTTTTCTGACTTGCATTCGCCGCAAAAATATAGTACCTCATACAAATCATAGCCCACACACTCCAAGACTCCCAGACAGCTTCATTATTTCTGATTGATGGAAGGCAACACGTGGAAAATTTTGCAATAAACTTAATGATAGCTCTTCCTCTTGAATAACGAGAAATTACGTTGGGGTAAATGCTTACATATTAAAAATCAGACTGGAATATTTTTTATTAAGTGCATAGTATATTTCCACGTTGTTTGCTACGAAAAACTGTAATTTTTTTTATCATTTGACATTAATAAGTACCCAGATTGACTAAAAGCGTAGAATGCTTTCGCATCAACGTGGATGTACAAGGTTTCCCAAATAAACAGTAATTTTAAGAACTTACGTAAATACAAACATGGCCGTGAGATAAGTATGATTTGATATTACAGTAGGAGAATGACAATGAAGTGGACTTAAGTCGATTTACTTCATTGAGAAGCAAATTTGTCAGTTGAACTATACCAGTTAATTTGCAAATTATGAGTGTACCTTCACCTGTTGTAGATTGTTCGTACTGTTGCTGGTGGCAATAAGCATTATTTGGATTCCAATCATTCTGGCTTACCGAGAAAGTCAACTGTTTCGTTACATACAAAGCATTACATCCTACCTGGCTCCTCCCGTCTGTGCTGTCTTCTTCACGGCTGTCTTTTTACCACGGGTTAATGAACAGGTGCAGACTCTCGCGCGGAAATTCAAGATACATTTTATTTATCCATGAACACGCACTCATTTTCATTTGTTAGCATTTTTTCGTAGTGCTTGCACAAATAAATATACATGTTATCAACTGCTCTTATGTAACTCAACAATATAATTAATGGCTGCCAGCAAGAGTACGAGTAGTAATTGCTTTTTTATCCTTCACCCGTTTAGTTTCATAACCTAATTATAAGCTATGAATTTTATGACGTATAAGCTTGGCTACTTAATGGATAGAGGTTCCAATTCAAAATCATCAAGCATTTTTGAGTTTCAAGTATTCCCGCACATTTTCGAAACAGCATGATTCAATGTATCTCTTTTGGTTTTTCTTATTGCTTTTGCTTTAGTCTAACCTAAACATTTACTCGGCATTGGCGTGATGGATTTTATTAAGCTTTTTATTTTATTTCAGGGCGCGTTTTGGGGTTTAATGATGGGCTTGGTGTTGGGAATGATACGATTCGTTCTGGAATTTTCTTTTGTCGCTCCATCGTGTGGCTCAGGCAAGTAGATAAATTAACGTAGATTTTATGATGTAATAAACAAAAAGTGTAAAACAATAAAATAATGTGTCCTCGAAAAGGTTCCAGAGAAGATGCTGATATGTGTACATTTAATTATACGTTCTAGATGAAATTGACACTCGACCCGGCTGGATAAAATGGTTCATTGGGGAAATACACTATCTTCATTATGGCTGTATCGTCTTTATTCTCACCCTCATTGTGACATACTGCGTTAGCATCGTTACGCCACCCATTGCGGAGGATAAAGTATTACAATTCCTTAGTGAAAGCATGAATGTAAAGAGACAAACTAATCCCTAATTGCTCTACCATCATATATATTCCAGCTTTACAGGTTGACATTTTGGTCTCGACACAGTCCCCTAGTGCGAAAACCCATGGATGATGAACCACAGAAATCTAACGAGGTCGCACCTATTTCAAACGGAAATGGAACGGCAACTGTCAAGCGTGAATCTCTGCTAAATATTTTATCTATTTACACATCTTTAACTACATTAATACCTTTCATACTTTTAACTATCCCTAATGTTGGTTTTCAATTAGCCGAAGATTGCAAACCTCAAAATACGTCAGGATCGTTTATGAAGGCACTACAATGTATTTGTGGCACTGACCCTAAGTCCATGGAGCAGGCTAAAGAAGAAGAAGGTCCACCATTAAGTCCTGAGGATGAAGCGGCCGAAGCAGCAAAATTCTTACATGAAGAAAAATTTTCGAGAAGGTAGTAATGTTATGTCATAAAATAACCTGACCTGTGGCCTCACACTACAATTAATATTATATTCATGTGCCTTCTTACTCTTACAGATTTGTAAACAGTAATGCCATTCTTCTCCTATCCATCGCAGTATTCTTTTGGGCTTACTACGCATAAACATGTCCTGTTGCTCTAGAAACCATTGCATCTCATTCAAGAAATGGATAATGAAATTACCGATTCATTAGCAGGATTAGACCTGCCTAATTAACTAACCCTACTGAACGTAAAAATGTAACAAAGTTGGTTTTAGATTTTAGCCATACAGCCCTCATACTTGTAATCCTAGATGCAATAACTTTAGTACCTACAAATTATTACTAGTATTTACAAATGAAATAACTTAAAAAATATTTACACGAAAAGGATTTATGATGTAACTATTGTTTATACTTTAATTTTAAAAAAGAGACCTGATCTAATCTGCGTCACGTAAATATTTTTATTTTCTGTAAACAGTCAACAAAACGAGAGCGATTAATGTGTGTATTTTAGATTTTAAATTTGAAAGCTCCCGCGTTTATTTTAAACCTCAATGACTACTGCTACTGTATAAATAACATAGTTACTTCAACACGGATGATCTGTACGCACACACAGTATATATGTTTGTGCGGTCTTTTATTTTCCATGTCTAATTCAACATTTACCGAGTTAAGGTATCTAAAAAGAATAGTTTTATTCTATAGGAAGGTCAAGTTAGATACATTTTGTTTCATTGAGATTTTACGAAAACAATTGTATCTCTAAACTATGTATTTGCTGTACTATATAAATAAATTCTAAATGAAAGTACGAAATAAAGATTTCTCTAGATTAGTTAAATAGCGCTGAACACTAAACTTCACTTTTTTGTTCAGTTTTGGATTCATCGATAGGCTTTTGACTACTACTATCGCTCTTCATGTCTTGATCTATTCTCTCCTTAGCACGATAAACTTTAGACTGAATATAAAATGAGCCGCCTTTAGTCTTATCGTTTATTTGAAATAGGTGGTCGTATTGCTTCTGTATGTCTTCCGGGCTTGTTTCCGGGTTTACGTTTAGGATCTGACGAGCCTCATCTAGGGACATTCCTAAGCGCATGTTTTCCGCGGCGGTGCGACTATCTCCTTTTCCTCCACCTTGGCCTGTTGTATTTCTTCGAGCATTTGCTGCAGCTTGACTAGCCTGAAGAATACAAGAAATTAATCAAATCATAATCATGGCACCGAAAATATGAGATAAATATCTTCAGACAAATTAACCCTTAAGATGATTAGCATGAAATACCTGATATTCTTGTCTGAGGGCTTTGGCAAACGCTCGTCCTACTGCTTGTGACCCCAACACGATAATTTGCACCAGGTACTTTGCCATTTTAACTGGAACGAGTTCTAGGGAATAAATAACAAAATAAATGACCCCACTGGAATACCTTGATTAGATAAATATTGCACAATATGAAGTATTTAATTTACTGAACTAAAATTAACCAATCATAAAAACACCGGCATAAAAAAAACAAAGATGAGCCCATATGACACTTTACAATTAATCTTATCAACAGGTTCACAATTCTTTTCTCTCTGATTTGTAGGGGAAAATTTTAGCTTTGTAAATTACTGACCTTATTCAATTGAACTCGATAAGACGGACAAACGCCGGAACACTAACTATTTTCATCAGCTGACGGAATAGATGTTTAAAGGGCACTTACGGAATAATTACTTTATGTCTGCTTAGATACAAAACAAATTAAAACATTGAATTTAAATCAATTAACATGATATATTGCTCTACAACTATTACTGAAGTAAAGTAATTGTTTTTTTACAAAGTTAACTCGACTTTGAAAAGTCTAAACCTAAACCTTAAGGAGGTGCTTGCCTCCATGTAATTGCCTGGTGTAATGACAATAATGCTATTGAGTTTCAATGTTACACTCATTCAAATAAACTCTCCCGCAGCTGTGTTTATACAAGATCTTAAGTATTGCGTATGATGTAATACATTTTATGCAATGAAATACATTGAGATAGATACAGGTTTACCTCGTGCTGTCCCATGTATGCTGCATAAGTTGTTCCATGTGCTTGTCTTCTGGTGAGATTTTCAGTTCGTGTTGGTCACAGTGCCGCCATCCCTCTTATGTATTTGACATTTACTCTTTCCTTTGTTTCGTTTGCTTGGAAACATACAGTGTGGCGTATTGGCTTGCTGACGGAATTTTAGCTTGCATTAAATTACATGATATGCAAATTGCATCTTCATGAAATCATAATTGAATGAATGCGCTTTTCAAATTGAAGTTTCTTTTTTGCATAAGCACTATTCATAAGTTAAGCTTAAATTTTGTGGAATAATTTTCTTTCACATTTGTTGACTTTTGGCTACGACTGGCACTTCATGGAAACTACATATATACGGGATGATAAGTACTCAATAATCATTTGCATCTGTAGACCATATCACCGGACTCGAACTTTGAGGACGTAATAATTAACTCCTAAATTTTACTTCGTCAGTATACTTACGTCCCCCCATCAGTACAATTAGTGACTTTGATTAAACAGCTTGTTCACGTTTAAAACGACGAAATTGAGGTCAGACGGATAGCAGGTAGGTTTGTCCTACGGCACATGCGTCCGTCTCCGTATGTGTACCTGTTTCCATTTTTGATTTGACTGTCACTGCAATTGCAAACTGTAAGTTGTGACTACCTGCTGCGTGCACTTGAATATGCATATCACCACTAATAATCCACTTACTACACCGATCCAATGATATCCTCAACTTTAAGCCATAATTCCTCTACATTTTCCTACCCAAACTCCATGGATCTCGAGGGCTTGATCTTTTTCGACAATTGTCATACTTGGGTAGTTTTCCCATCATGCATTCAAATAGGGCAGGTGTAGGTACCGACTTCCCTTAATTTATTCCAACTAGGCATAGCCATACACACTCATTGTCAAACTCAGACTCAATGTCTACTAGGATTGTTATATGTTCAGTCTTGTAACTTTGTCATATCATCATTAAGTCGTGATTCAGGTGGTGATGATGGTAATCATGCATTTTGACTGCGGCACTATTTCTGTACCAGATCACTTGCACTTGTTCTCTTGAGCCTGAACATTTAACATCATTTACATTTTACTATAACTGACGCATTCCTTACAAAAGGAGGCAGCGCAGAGTCTAACCTTATGCAAAAAAAATATTATGTCTATAACACAATAATACTTACAATCTATCCAACTTAATTTTAATCTCCTTCGCGGTATTTCGAGTCCCAACTATAGCTTCCACTTTTCCATTGTTGTAGTTATATGGTTGACTGTGATTGTAATTTGATGTACTATGTTCGTATTGTGCAAGACAAGCCAACCATCAAAATTACTGCTGAAGGTATACATTACAAAAAGCTGAATTACTTTTTCATTCCGCATGCTTACCTCTCTTGCCTTTAATATAATGTGGTTGATGATTCAATCATCATCATCAGCTACATTATTGTCTGCAGTGTGTGTACTCTGACACAACTCGTAGTCACTCAGTCAGTCAGTCATCAGTAGTTTTTGCTGAGACTTGAGGCAATACGCAACGATTTGATTTGCAAAGTAGAGCTCACGCGAATAAAAAAAAGCTCTGAATGTTTTTGAGAATTTTATCATTTTATGGGGTTCAAGTGGCAAGAATTAAAAGAGAGTGACCGCTACTGACTTTAATTACCCCGGTTAGTTTTTCTTGTAATTTGTGCCTTAGCACTGGAAATGTCGTTGAAAACTGCTACACAAATTTAATTATCCATTAAGCATAAGTGTAAGGAACGCTTTAAAGCTAGCATTGTCAAAAGCGTCCTGAATTCTTCGAAAAATTCATTATATTCTTTGGAATTAAATGAGTACTTCCATTGTGAATAACATTTCAATTTAGGATAAAAACGTTGACGTGAGAGTGAAGTGTAAAAAAGTTTTTGTGTTCGTAAAATAATCAATCAAGCATCGATAACGTGTTGTCTTTACATGGTATTTTCCTTCCATTAAATATTTGGTTAATCATGCGTGTACAGCTCTGATACAACATCTCAATACATTTATCTTTTGTGTAATGAACAAGACAAGCAGATAATGCAGAATTGAGTAAAAGATTGTGAATCGTTAACAGAAAAGACTTGATTAATTAAACACACATAAAAATCAATTCCAGACAATTCAACTAAGCTTGCAAACAAAGGAGGAACCAAATTAGTGTAATAAACTCATACAAAGTTTCCTTCTTCATTGTTCCCAACAAATGGTTGGGATTGGTGCTGAACAAAGGACTCTATTGTCGTGCTTCGTGTGCTTCCACCAAATTCTATTTCAGCTGTCCTGGTAAAATGTAAAAGGGACCCTAGGAATTCTCCAGTAAGTGTTCATTTTCCTTCGTGGATTTTTAACATGGCTTCTGCTCACCACAGCTCACGTCGCAGGTGTATAGGTACGACATCAGTAGTAGGTACCTAGTTTAGAAGGGTGGCACTGCCGCCGGAGCTTTGCTCGCGAAAAGTGCAAAGGCTTTACCGCAACCTTCCGGTGGCGAAGCGCTGCGATAAATTGTCAGCTTTAGGAATAGGGTTGGTATTTGCTATTTTCCCTGGGAAGTATGTTCTTTATTTTAAAACACTGTTGGAACATCAGAGTCTATGCTTGGGTGTAATATTTGAAACACGTATCATGAAAATTTACTAGCCCATTTCTGAAAATCCTATAGTTCATCTTAATTTCGAGTCTTATGTTTGCCCACAACGCGTTTTCGCATTGAACCATAGATTCCATTCTTAACTAAAGTCCACTGTTTACTCGCTAGGCATAGAACGGGCTTTTCCTCTGAATAATACATTGGGTCTAAAGTAGATTATGTGTGAAGTTTCCCCAGCATGAACCATACATACTTTTCGGGAATGTATTAACTGTTCCGTAAAGAAAACTATTTTTCCAGAACTAGAAGCAGGAACTTTTAAGCCTGAAAAAATGATCTGGTTAGGAAGGCACTGCTATGTAACATTACCATGTGGCTGCGGTCTCACATTCATGCTCCACATGAATTGTACAACTCCCTCTGGAAATCTCCATCCCTTCTGGGTTGCTGAAAATTGAAAAGCAAAACTATATCTTGAGCAGCATTTGCAACTAGAAAAACTGGTCCAGCGTAACTTTTCTAGGATGTTCCTGATGAAATAAAAGGATATCAATGTAATACACGGCAAAATTTTGTTTATCTTGAAGATACACAAACAATTCATATATCTTTGAAGCAAAGTGTTGAATAACACAAATCAAATAAAATCTTTCATCCTTCCACCTAGTTTCCTCTGAGTTTGCGGATTTATGCCAGCAATCTGCAAATTTTAATAATCTTTTGTGTTGATCGCACGTGTGAATACAGACAATTAGTATTGTTGGCTCATTGTCGCCTGAAGCATTTCAGGAAAGTTTCCTTTCTCTCCGATTTTTAGGGAGGTTAACATAACACGCGTGTGAGATATTGATAAAAGCTCTTCTGGAGCGATTCCTCTCCAGAGGCAGTTTCCTTACATTCTCGTAGAAAGTCTGGTGGGTTAACGTTGTTGTGCATTATGTTGTGTGTATAATGCATAGGTTAAGTTTCATGGTGCTTACGCCATACTCGATAGGGGAGAATTTCTCTAGTTAGCTAAGCTCTCAGCTAGGGAGCGTCGAGAAGAAATATTCCAGCACTCCACCATAGCCTAACATTAGAGTAGGGGAAAGCTATCGATTTTCATGGAGACAGCAGGAATTTTACAAAAGGAACAAGTAGGCGTAAGGATTGTTATATGTATAAATACACAAACAGATAGATGGACGGATGTTAAGAAAAATGCTAGCAAGGCGAATGAATAAAGAGCATATAGGATGAAACGTGGCAGCTGGAAAAGCCTAAAAGACTTTACTAGATAATACATTGCAATGCTTAAATAGGTTTAAGGCTGTTTGAAACGCAACTTAGTATAACATTAAGGCTAGAATTGGATATAAAGTCAGAAGACAATCCAACCTTAAAGCTGCTTGGAAGAAATGTATATATACGATGTATATGGATGGCTAAATGGCAAATGGCTACATTCATCATATCATCCTACTCATGTTTACTTTCCCTGGATTGTCTCCGATTGCTTCCCACATGCCTACACTACTTACCACACCGCTTACTTTACTTCTCCCTTTTAACTTTCTCTCTTCAAAAGGAAAAGAGTGTTTTTGTGTTTGTCCATTTACTAAAGTTACTTGCCGCCAACGCATCCTATATCTAAGGAACCTAATATATGAAGGAATCCCTCAATATCATATTTCCTTGTATAATAATACACTTTTTATGCGGAGCGTTTCAAGTATAAACTTTTTAATGAAAATGCATACTCTGAAAATTGAATATTTCTAAAATGTTCTTAAGGCAAAGGCTTCACTTTCCAGTTTTCAGTCACGTAAAGGTTGTCAGTTTAAAACCCTTTGGGCAATATTACATGGTAACCTTTTAAATTCCATGGGTTTTCCAAGCCGACCGGGATTAATTGTAACTTGCTTAGTTGTCCATAGCCTACTGCCATATTAAATTACGTTAGCCTAGCTCATTTGAGTAGTGGATTGTATGGTGCCGGAGCAGAAAATGAGATATTTTTTTTTGTAGCGGTGGTGCCACTGGGACATACATTGCTTTTGTACTTTCTACTCACTCTCCTTTCCCTTCTTTCCATCATTGCTTTGGTTGCTTTGGAGTTTGTCCAAGTGTGTTGGAACCTCATGTGGACTCTCTCTCTCACTCACACACTCTCCTTTAGTCCATGAGCCATTGTGTAGGATCAAACGAGAGAAGAAAGTTCCAAATAGTTTTCCTAAAGCTTGCTCTCCAACTGGTAGTTCGTGAGTCACCCTCTCCTCCTCATGTTGAAACAGTCAGTCTGGCTTCTGGAGCGTAACGTATCGTTTGAGTATAATAGGAATGGAAGTGCGTGATCATTTCATTTTTTTCTACGTATTTTTTCTCTCCTTCTGAATACTCAGTTTGTTTCTGTTCTCATGAAGATTCGCTACAGGAGAAAAAAAGAGGGAATCTATCCGACAGCTTGAGCTTTCTGCTTACATCAAAAATTCTTTTTTATTTCTTACCCTTTTCTTTAGTAAAGGGATTTTAGAGATATAATGAATATTGTGCAATGTTCAAAGAGTGATCTTGTGCAAATCTTGGTTAATTTTCAGAAGGCCTGGGGTGAATAACCATAAAACGTTTTAGTAACATTAGAAACTCTAGAGTTGACAATGGAAAGAGTCTAGTTACGCTAAACCCAAGCAACAATGTCGATACGTTTTGAAGAATCACGAAATTGAAACTTGTGACTTGTGCTAAAAAAACTAAAACGATTTTAAACTTTTTTTTTGCGCAATTTTCTATAATTTGGTTCATCAGCTCGACGCAGGTCGAAGATTACTGTCTAATTTGGAAAGGACGCTTTGCTCAAAGGTATTCAAATATTTAATGAAGGTATTTTCCAAAAATTACTTTGCATGGAATTAAAGTCATCATGACGTCTTCCTCTCTACATCCCTCGACATTGAAACATTCTTCCATAATTTATCTACTTTTTTCGTGAATGTGAAGTAGGAACAATGAAAAGTAATATTTCATTCGTACAAGAAATATTCCATCTTAGACTGAAAGTAGGCAGAGTGTAATGCGCAATTCCGCATTTTCATTCGAGGCAGTTCTCTCTGCTTTGGATTTACATGGATCATTGGACATGTACATGATTACGAGGATTTTATTCATTTGAATTTCTCACAAACAGCAATCTCATGCAGAATACATTTAAACTCTAAAAGTATGACGGCATGCGCATTTAAGCGTACAAAACGCAAACAATACATTTTCTTTTAAGAATACGCCAAGCTATAGAAAGCCCCAGAGTAAAAAAAACTCTCACGGAAAAATACCTTTAGAAGACGGAGTTGGAGTGATTGCAAAATATTCTAATTCCATTATCTCATTTTTTGGCGTCCGTACACTAATGAGCATTTTCCTACTATACTCCAATAGTGTTTTCGCAAAAGCAAAACATTTTTCTGACATTTACTCCTGCTATTTAGGCATTTAGGCTGGAGGATGATGTGAAGAGGACGCTGGGATAATATATGATGTTGTCTTTAGTGAAATGTGAGACAGGTTAGGAGATTCATGAAAATACAAAGTATTGTCAAGGTTATTCATGGTGAACTAGTCGAAAGTTGCACGGGCCGCTGTAGTGGC
>JAANSQ010002415.1:0-12043 GCA_036850885.1 Lepidocyrtinus dapeste | reverse complement strand
CGTTTGCAACATGGATAAAGAATTTATCGTTTTTTTGTTGGTATGGTACATTAAGTTTTCGTTTTGTTGACAGCATACTAATGAAAGCTTTAAGATTCAACTAATTATATTTATATCTTACACTGAGTAATTATGAAAAAGACACTACTTAATCTGCTTAAGTATTCATAAGAAGTAGTTGCACCCTTGCTTTATTCTTGATTTATCTTTTTACGTAAAAGATGGAATGACCGGTGATTATTACGTAGCTACGCATTGCAAAGCTATGTATTGATTTTGATATGTCCGTCCGTCTTTTGGCACCATAAGTCTCGAACGCGCGGTATGATTGATTTCAAATTTTCTATAAGAGTATTTAGGAACATGAGAAGTAACTGTAGAGTTTTTGGGCTTTATCAGTCAACGCATGAGGTCAGAGGTTAAACGTGAATGATTTTTTCCAAATAATGACCTATGGCTTGTAATGGCTTATTTGAAAGCTCTTGAGCTCCACATTACAAAAACTATTGAGCTGTTTAGATCAACCCCTGACGCAGTTAGGGATACTAAAGGATTTTATGTTAACAAATAGGAATTTCAGTAATGCATCTAAGACCAGCAGAACTCACTGAATTTTCCTCATTTGCACACAGCTCTCGTAGTAACAGTTCTCGTTTGCTGACACTCCGACCTATAGCCAGAATGTCTCGTTCGAGCATTAGTAGCATTTGCATTCGTTATATTAATGTTAATCATTTCTTATATTTTACACAGGAAGTATTAATCCTATCATATAATTTTAAATGCAATTATTCTTTTTACACTGTTTAGAATGGAGTTTACTTGTCATGTGGCTATTTTCTAGCCTAAACCGTATCGCCCTAACAATATTTTGCTCCTGTCGTCTTTTTGCCATAATTTGCCTGGGATTCTTTACTTCCATGCATTAATCAAACCATTTGTTTCAGTTTAGATGTAACTGTTTCACATCTTTACGAAGCAACGTATTTAACAGGTTTATTGTTTTTCTTCTTCAATTATCGAAATTTGGAGGAAATTAATGGTAGAACAGTATTTGGATTGTTGTTTTATATAAATACATATTGTTATGCATACACTTTCACTATACAATCTATGGAGGCATGAACGTAACTTATGCATCCTTTGTGATTGTTATATGATGCATGTTAATGTACCAGTATGTCCTCATTGCATCATTAACTCTTTCGCTCATTTACGACACTCCAAGTTTTACAAAGAACTACCGCACACCGACATCATCATCATCGACACTAAGTATCTTGAAAATGTCCGACGCCCGGCAAAATGTATAGATATAGATACAGTTTATGCTTTTGCTTTCAACATTCAGAACGAACTTCATACTATATGGTCTTTAACAATCAAAGTGTTCTGATGACATCGCCACAACTGCGGTATAAAGTCCTTGCTACACATTTCCTCCATTCGAAGTGAAAACATTAGTTACTATTTAGCACATGTGGTGTTACGATATCAAATAGAATTATGATGAGAGTTTCCAAGAGACATTTTCCGACATTAACTGGAACGAAGGATCTAGGTAGATTTTTTCCTCTTCGCCACTCGCAAGATTTGATTTACATTGGCTCCAAAAGTTGTGCTAATTGGCATTAGATGAACGATAAAGAATCTGAAGAGGAGGCGTCATATGCACTCGACTGTTTGGATGATGGATATGAGAAAAGCAAAGAATGTGTATACGTATGCAATGTGTCTGGCACACACAATATTTTTCATATTAGATTTTCGCTGGTAATTACAAAAGCATTTATGAATATCAACTGCACTCACTAAAGGGTTTAAGGTTACTAAAGTACGCAATCTTCGCTTCCTAATACGCAACTCATTGCTACCATATTTGAAAGATTCACCAGCTGGGAAAATTAGTCATGAAACGAAATTGAATGAAAGTTGCTAAATGAGCGGGACCGATACTTTATAACAGCTTAAAGGAATATACGGCAAATGTGTCATTCCTCGAGCCTTTATACGGATAACTCTATTTGGGGTAAGTAAATGCATGAAATTGTGCTACATTAGAGAGCTAATTACTCCAAAATTAATAAATTTCCGAATATATTTTTAGCAAATGTTACACGGAAAATATGATTTGGATGTGTGGTGTTGGTGGAGTTTTGAATAACACCAAAATATTTCAAAATTACTTCTGTGGTTTGGTTTGCGGACTTTTGTTCCATGTAGTGTTCATTTTACATTTTAAATTGTCTTGCGTGAGTACAATTCAATACAAAAAAGGAGAGTATGTCGAGTGACTGTGCAGTGGCAGCAGTGCGGACATTTAAATAAACAGCATTAGCATAGAAATTGCGTCATGTCCCAACGTAAGAGCATAAAGCCAGGAGGGGATAACACTTAAATCTAACTTTTCAAGTCCCAAATGGAGTGTGAGAGGAGAATCAGAACGGAATGTCCAGCAATCTTGACATCAAGCAGACATCTGTGTACGCTCATCTCCATACCGCAAAGACTACCAACATGTAGCATGTCCTTCTATTACCATCACTTTCTTCCTGTTTTATTCTCCCCCTTTTTTGAAAGATTTCGTCAAAAAAAAAATACATGGATTATGATATGATGACCGCTATCTTATATTGGACGAAAAAATCATGTTTTATAGTGTGGGCAAACACTGTTGCGCATTTGTTCTCTTGTTGATGTAATTTAAGACCGGAATGCATAGTCGTGATGAATTCCAGCTAGATTTTAAATAAAAGTTGAGAAACCACACAAGCATTTATCATTCCATGGATGGGATGAGTAAATGATTCTTCAATCGAAACAAACCATCAGCCTGTTTAGGTACTAATGAGAGAGTGAATTACGTTATAAACACGATAGTGTAATTTTCTTAAGCTTTGGAAACATTAATTGAAAAGAAAAACTGCGTAAGGAAAGTTATGGGATTATATTTTCCAACAGCAGTATTTTTTATATTCTGGTATTTCCCGGTCATAGTCTAAAATAAGCTAAACGGAAAGGCAAAAAGCCTATTAAAGTTTGTCGACGGAATAATGCAATATTGGAAAACAAGCTACTCTGATTATATATATGCAGAGGTATAAAACAATGGACAACAACGGGATAGTTTCTCTTGCAAAAGAAAGTTTGATAGGGCAAATGAGATAAAAATTACTTTCTTTTCTGGCCACTACTACTTCTGCTTTTGGAAAGGCCTGCATCTGTTGTCTCCTGTGGTTTTTATTGTTTTGAGGGGAGCTAAAGCTTTGCAACATTTTAAAAACAAAATATTATTCTTTTTCCGTTTTTCGAAAGAAATGAGAATCGCCAATCAAAAGCTCGTTTGCTCATCCTGCAAAAAGTAGAATATTATCAAGGAGTGCAAGTTTTGGGCATCACATTTGCAGCTATTTTCCCTTAATATCGTAATAACGCCAGATGGGAGATTCTTCAGGGGAAATTATGAGGAACGGAAGGATAACGTTACAGTTAAAGTCTGAAATTGGATCATTTTCACTTGATCTTTTCTGATTACACTAATTGTAAGTTAACTGTAAGAAACTGTGGCTTCTTTACCAGATCCCAAGCTAGGGAGTAGATTCATGACATGGCAAAAAACAAACTTTCATCTACCTCTAACTTTTCTGAGCCTGTCCGTCTTCTATCTACTTGTAATTAGTTAACCAACACGTATTAATCATGTTTTTTTTTAAATCAAATAGGTTTGTTTACCCAATACCTAGAAGTGTAATATCCGAAAGGGAAATAGTTAACCTGTCCTCGAAGCAGAAAGAAAATTTCGTATAAACCTCATAGATACATGCTGCCACGTCAAATAAATTCAAAAATTTTAAACGTGGCTTACATACGTGTATTATGTAAACGGAAATACTACTTAATTTACGACGGAGACCTGAAAGTTATCCAATAGAGTTTAGCAGACCAATGTGTTTCCTTCTGTCGCTAGGTCTGTCTTTTACATTGGTTCTGCTTCAAAAAAAGTAATAACATTGTGTATAATGCACAAACAAACTGTTATTATTCTGCTTGGATCAAATCACTTTTTTTTGTGATATTTGTGCTTCTCTCCTGCGATATGAGCGCAGAAGATTACTTGAAATCCCAATAAAACTCTTACGTAAAATCAAATTCTAAACGTGAAACAGTTTGAAACTCCTTGAGAGAAGCAACTTACGTCTTGTGCGCGGTAAAAATGATGCTTTATACCTAAACATGTATATTCCGCGTTATTTTGCAAGATTCACTTTCTCTCTTTCACTCTTCAATTGTTCTGTCTACGTGTATTATTTCTGTATCAATATGAGACTTTCAGTGAAAAAATCGAACTGAATGTGTAATGTGTGACTTGCCTCACAAGCTAGGTATTTTCCCTAGAATATTAGTTTTATGTACATATATTTCAGAAGGCTAAAAATGATTTTAGGGTAAAATAGTTTTTTCTCTCTCTCTTGTCCCATGCGATGTTCCGAAGTGGTGTGACCAAGTGTCCTTAGGGATGTATGAAGCGAGAATAAAGAGAGATAGTGTGTTGGGAAAAGGTATGGCTACTTCTACAAGCAGAATAAATTTTTTTGTTGAAGAAGGAAGAGTTGAAGAAAAAGATAAGAGTAAAACACATGGTTGATTCAAAAAATATCTATGATCAATGGGTTACCCCATTTGGTTATTATTGTATGTGATCCTGACTTGAATTTGCAACTATAAAACTGGTATTATTCAACAACTGTGACCACAGGAATACAACGTCACTCGTCTCCTCAAGTGCATATAAAGAGCACATTTTCACGCAATCTTGGGCAGCACTCGTGTAATTTCTCTCTCCATTTCTTTCTGCCTGCTTTCTTTAATTCAATTCTGCGGCTAACAAAAGTGAGAGAGCAACCCTTTGCCCCCAAAATGTATCTGTCGCATATAAAGGAAACGACTGTGACAACAGAAATAACTTTACAATGATGATGGTACCCAACATTGCTGTAATTGATTCTTAGTTTACCCCAAGTAGATTGTCTATCTCAGGCACGTACTGAAACGTACATTTTGCTCACGAAAAACTTACTGTTCAAGCCAGAAAAAAACGCTGGCTTTCACTTTATTATTAGTTGTCTCAAACTAGAAGAGATATATATTTTCAATAAGTAGGAATAATTTGAGCACTTTCTGATTTCATTAGATAAGCCTATAATCAAGTTGAAAAAAAATCTTGTGTTGTTTTTTTATATAATCGTTAGCACCAATCATGACTATCCTTCAATTTTGACTTACACAATCTGGATATTTAATAAAACCCAAACATCTGATACAGCATGCATATTCATTGTGCCACCATTCCCAAAATGCATTGTCATTACACAAAATTTTAATAAAAATCACTAGGCGTGAAATATAGCCCAGCAAAGAAACTTCTTTAAAAAAATTTGTATGAAAGGTAAACTGTCAGTAGAACGTGGAATGATGTTAAAAGTAAAAATCCTATTTTTGAAATTGGGAGCAGAAGCGAGGCAGCTCATTTTTCATCTCATTTTAATACCAACTGAGCAAATGAAAAAAAAAGAAAAAAAAAATCCACTACTTTATGCATATAAAAGTATTCGTATAAAAAGAGTAAAAATTATATCAACATACGGGTTTCAATAGTGAGCCAATCTGTCACATTATAGATGAGATTCCAAACGGTAAAAATTAGTTTTCAAATGGAACCAAATTAGAAAAAATTATATGGAAAGTTTCTTGATCATAATACTTCTAGAGAGGCTTTCATTTGCATGTGTCGTCATCGCGAGTTTTGAGTACTGATTTTTTCTTTTACTAGCAGTAAAAAATAGTTCTGGGGAAACTTATTTGCTCACTAAACGACGTCATATGGTCAATGAACACAGATTTTTTACTTACTTGCCTCTACATTTTTTTTTTGTTCTAAGTGCTCATTTCAATGCAGACATTGGAAAAAATATTCCCCTTCAATTTTATTACATTATTTTTTTTTTCAAAAAGAGATATGGTTTTTGTAGAAAGAGTTGATCAAGCCTTTGTTTTTTTAGTTCTGTTCACTTGTCCTAAGAAATTTCTCATTTAGATCAAGAAAAAATCTAATAATTCAATTGTCATTCACTCATATATTTTTTCAGCTTGTAAAACGAATTCTTATTATGAGTCTGTTCAAATAGTAAAATTATGAGAAAAAAGATACGGTAATGCGTGTATAATGTAGATATTCAAAGTAATAATCTGGATAGCTACGTGTTTTATAAAGTAATGTAATATATATTCAGTCTGTCACGCTATTGTTTTTTGCATCCACCGTAGATTTTTAAAATAAATTTGAATCGTTCCACCAATTTATACTCCCAATTCCTGCATTTCTTGTTTCCTCTTTTAGTGCATCGTATAAACTATCCGTAATAGTAGAAAATTAAGTTCAATAAAACACTACGGCTTATGGAGAGTCAAATAACGACAGAAGATAAATAAAGCAAACTAGTAAAATGAAGTCAGAGCAAAAATTATATGGTTCGAAGTCATTGAAAGTATTTGAATTTTGTCTAAAAAGTTTAGAGACTGTTTTGAAAAAGTATGCTATTATTTCTTAGGACGTATCCAAGGGCACATTGAGTACTCCTTGGATTATTTTAAGTCATTGTATAACCCTTTAAAGAGATGATGGTGTTGGAAGCTTAAAAGGATGTACATCGATGAAAATGACGATATGAAAAAGAAAGGAACCTGGTAATAATAATATTCCCTCGTGGCAACTTTCTTTATTTAGAGATGACAAAAATTGGACTCTTGATAGTAGCAAAAGGTACTTATATATCGTTTACACTAAAAAGAAATGGTTACGGAATAGAAAAGGAAAAAGACGAGAGGAAAAGAGGACGAAAGAAAATTCATTGTGAAAACATACTATTATTATTGGAAGTAGCGTGAGATGGATATCATAGTAAAAAAATGTAATAACATACAGACTTCCATTTTCCTGCGTAAGGGAAAAGAACAGTGGCGTTTATAAAGCGTGTCTATTTGTGCAAACAGCATTTTGACCGTTTAAATGGAATACATATATAACACGGAGATGGAGTGAAATGATGGACTGAAGAGGTCCCAAGAATGGAGAAAGTTTAAGCAATCCACAAAAGAAATAAGATGTAAGGCGACTTTTATGTCGGCAACAAATCACATCTTGAAATGGAATTATATAATTTGACTCTTTTTTATTCCACTATATATAACCGTGGGTATCTTCGTTACTTTTGAAGAGTATCATTTGAAAGTATCATGTCGTATCATTTTGCTAGTTGCCTTTGAGGGGCAGAGAGCCAAAGGAAAAAGGCTTTTCTCGGATCATGATTCGACTTCAAGACAAAATGCAAACATTTTACATCTCGAGAAATGGGATCTTTTTACTCTACTTTTGGTTAAGCTATATAACACGTAATGATGCTCACTTGCATATAGAGAGAGCATGTTAAATACTTGAAGTATTTTACTTTGCTTCATACCGTTATCCCTGGAAACAATGTTTAGTACTAAAATCATCCAAAATCCCAGCCCACCTTTAACATGTGATTTAATGTGTTTACAAAGTGTCTCAAACATTAGATATTTATATTCTTCTTTATTTTAATACTTTCTTCAATCTAACATGTAATGAATCGTTTCTAACAAAAAGTGTTTAATCAAGAAAAGCAAACTACGTTTATGTTTTTTTAAATTAATACACACTCTGAAATTCTAACACAATTTTTTTTCGAAAGAGATTTAGGTCCTGCCTAAAATTCAACAGTTTACGAGTGCACGCAAAGGTATAATAACATGCACTAGATGCATACACTTTGGTTGGTAAAATTGTCAATCTTGAACAGCTCTTGTAAAGAAAACTCAACAACTTCTCCATAAAAGCGTTTTAGCATTCTAAAAATGTATGCATTTTGTCATTATTCTTTCCTTTTTCTAAAAAAAAGTCGTTTAGCTTTGCTCTATTTGCTTCATTTCTCTGCTATATAACCCAGTAAATAAAAAGCTCATAGGCCTTGAATAATTCACACGGGGAAAGCATAAAAGTTAAATAAATACCTGGTTGGCTACGACATCGAGATGCCCTTTAAAAAGGTAGGAAAGGGAAGTGGAAGCAACATATTTCAATATTATATGCATGCATGTTTAAGTAGGTACATGCATGTCTTGTTAGAACTTTACCCTTCCTTTTCCTTCGCTTTTCCTTTTCTCAATTTTTATCAAGAGATGATGGATAAAAGCAGTTTGCATGCTTTCTCTCTTTCTCTTACTCACTTTCTCTTCTATGTAAGAAGAACCCCAATAGGCATAAGGCATATTACACCTGTTCCGATTCCTATTACTATATATTTTTGTATTGATAAAAATTGTTGAAGAAAGTGAGTTTCATAGTCCTTTAGAGCATTCGATTCTGACTTCAAAATCTCTTTTTACTTTATTACAGATGCGCACCAAAAAGGGTTAAATTACTTGAAGGTGTAGAAACATCAAGTTTTTATTGGATCATCTGCTTTGAATGAACCAGCTATGAAAGTTGATTTCAACCATCGTTCTATTTCCAAACTAATCTTACTACGCATTTTGTAAAAAAATAATGTTAGACATAAAATGCACCAGAAAACGGTTATCATCTTTTCTTCATGAATATGCTTTAGTGTTCTGAATCATCCATGATAAAATTTTTTCTCCGAGAAACGAAAAATAACATGCCTGGCGTAGTGTAGACCAAAGTCAGGTTTCGTAAGTATAACGATTGCTATGTTCAAAGAAAATATTTGAACATCTTATGAAAAGAAAGAATAGACAGACATGGCATAAAATTACGATGAGATCAATGAATCGTCATTCGCCTTCTCATGGATTGTCTGTTGCATACTACTAGGTAATTGAATGCGACTTTAGGGGACACATGTTCTCATTTTTATACATGAATGCTATGAACCATTTTAAAAACATTTCATTTCACTATTCATTTCGCTTCATTCTTCCAACTTATTTCGCCAATCAATTTTTATCTGTGTTACCAATGAATGTTTCATGAGTAAAGCTGGAAACACATTCAAATTTTTTAGACTTGCTCAGGAAAATATTAGAAAAGCAATTGTACTCACACGCGTATCTAACAAACCAAAAAGTAATAACTGGTCAAAGCTAAGCTCAGTCTATCCTCAGGTGATGTACCCTCAGGGTTCACCCAAGTCCTTTTTTGCACTTTTTCTGAATAAAAAATGAACGGAGATACAATTGAAATAGAAAAGCTACAGCTAGTAAATCGGAATGAAACTCATGCACATTATTATGTTTTTCTAGTTGTGGTAGTAAATTTTCCATAGATAAGCAGAGATCGACTTTGTTACATGAAACCTGTTTCGTTCAAAAAAGATTTACGGAGTAGTTTTTGGAAAAGGGTAAAAGTTGGAATTTGTCCGTATCCGTATCGGACAATGAAATGACATTTTGCTCAAGTGAATGCGTGACTGGCAAACTTTTAATACCTTTGCATATTTGTTATGGTTTCCGAATCTAAATATGTGGTTTTAAGGATGAGAACATGATAAGCTTAGCCTTCTTCAAAGTACATTTTATATCGTGTAGTTCTGCTGGTTTACACGACAGTCAATAGCCTCCTCTAGATCATCAAAGTCGTGTGCGTACTTTAGAAGTAACATCGTATTATACAACTAGTCGTTTCTGATGAGCGTGTCGATAAGATAATGACAAATGTTGAATTTTGTTGAATGAATGTAGGCTTTTGTAGGCTTAACTGAACCCTTCCCGTTTGCCTCATCTGATAAAAGCAATCGGTTTCCTGACTCTTTTCCCGTACTACTTCATTCTGTTCTGCATTAAAGTTTATGATTCCGCGTTTTTTTGGTTCGTTGTTTATATTTTAGTTTTAACAACAAAATATGGAATACACATATAGCAAAATGGGTGGTACGGTCAATTATGTTTATGTATTCAATTTTAAGATAGGTACTTAAAAAAAACAAATTGCTTTTTGTTAAGATATTTAGTCTCAAACCCGGAGCAAGTAGTGAGTGTAAATGTGAAAACAAAAAAAAATTATGCCAATCTCTGTGAACTCTTTGTGTGAATAGAATTATGTTCGTTATGGTCCACAACGAATATCCATTGTTTAAAATTTAGTCACATTACACTCTAAATTCAGGGAAAGATAAACCAGATATGCCTAATGTAATGCTAATGAAGTGTACCCCTGGGACCATTTAAGTTTTTTTTCGCTAAATAATAAAAAACTGTTTATCATTGAGTCATGCTAGCTATATATACTTATATCTGATCAATATATTTTGTAAAGGGGTAAATGCTAAGCCACTGTATTCACCATGAAAATTCGATATAGCTCCAGTTATAATTTTGTTCGTCAATAATCATGAGACACACAATAATGCCCTACTGTTAAAAACGAGGACTAACGAGTCGTGGTCATAAGATAATCTCTGTAGATTTAGATTTTTAGAAATATACTTGGTGGTCAAACCCATCATTCACGAATTCAATCCTATAAATAGCATACATTTAAAATAATTCTCAGCGTAGGGGAAATTTATTGTTGACGATAAGGTATGTAGCTGGAGATCTGACCATTGGAGGAAGGGTCACTCAGACTAAAGGTTTTCTTCGCTTTCCATTTATCTTGGCTGCAGTTATCTACCAGATCCTCCAGCGAAGCACATAAAATGGCTATTTTTTATTTCAACAGCCAACTCAATGTTAAAAACCCATGAAAGTAAGTAGAAAAATGTACTTCTTATACTTCCGACGGTCAGAAAATTTCTCTGCAGAAACTAGGTCCAATTTTTGTATTTTTATGTAGAAATGATGAAGAAATCAATTTACAAAAAATGAATTGATTCGTAGAAATGAATCACAACTGGTTAATGTGGAATAAGAGGCTGAAAAATTTAGATAATGCAGTGTTACAAGTAATTACAGGATGTATTTATTAACTCCATGGCTTGTTATTCTTTTCCATTATTAGACTGCTATGCTACAGGAATGTCTGTAGTTTTCACCTAATAGTCATTAGTGAGCGGAGAGAAGACATTTGGATAAAAAAGAACCAAAAATATTTTGTGTAACGTAAACATTTTAAACAAATATTAGAGCATCATCAATCCGTTTAAGTAGAAAAACATTGGCTTTCATTTGTTGGCGTGTCTAACTGATATTATATTGCTTCCCACTTAACCACTCCATCCAATCTCTGTTAGGCTCGACTCTTTCGACAAGCTCTGAACTGACAGTTCAGTGATGTGTGAGAGAGAAGGTAAGTGAAGGAAAAGGAATTTCTAGTAAATCAACAAAGAAATTAAATATAAAGCTTTTATAAATAAATGGTTAGCTTTTGAGAGTGACTACCAGTAAAGCAGCCTCACATTTTTTCTGCGTGGTTTTGCTTCGGTTTAGGATGAAAGCTAGCTTTCATCAATGCTCGTCTAGTAAACATTCCAAATGTTCTCTTGGGGTTGTAATCCAATTTGGCTTTTCAATTCAATCACAGTATCAAAAGGAAGAGAAATGGCATTCAGAGCTTTAATGCGGGGAATCTAGACAAAAATAGAAATACGAATACACTTTGAGAATTGTGCACGAGAGGAGAAACAAATGGGATCAAGCTAAAGCTAAAAAATTGATATGGGTCCACGATATTATTATTTTATTTAAAAGAGCAAGGATTTTCCTCCCTAAGTAAGTATCTACACGTTATTATAACAATTACGCTATAAAAAGTAGGGTGTATTGTGAGTCTCAACTGTAATACCAGGGACCTTTTTCAGTTCCTCCGCAGAGGAGCAATTGGGAATAATAATAGAATAATCATACGGGACGCCCTTAATGCAGCTATGATCTAAGCACATATTTTTAGAGTAGCAAACGTTCTTTCTTCTTTATGTGTCTCAACATAATTGATCCTACCTCCCTTTCACACACTTTTGTCTCATTGAAAACATACTTTACTCTATATACACCAGGAAGTACACCA
>JAANSQ010002414.1:0-12044 GCA_036850885.1 Lepidocyrtinus dapeste | reverse complement strand
TAAACTCTATAATCTGATCTATTGTTGGAAATAATGAAAATGAGGCATGATAAACTTACTCCTGTAGGGATTATTCTCATATTGGCAACACGGAAAAATTGAAATAACTTTTAAAACTACACAGTTAATTTTTACGAATAGGCAGCCGTATAAAAATCAAATTAAAAAAGGTTTGTGTTTGTGCATCTAGGAAAAGTAACTCATTCCATTCCACCATTTCGTGGAAGAATGAAGTACTGGGAGAAAATGAGAAAAGAGTAGAGAAACCAGGGAAAAAAGAGTAGTGATTGCGTAACATCCCCCGAATCGGGTTTGTATTATGTTGCCCATGTCTTCAAAAGAATTTCCTATTTTCTTTCCTACAGATGGAAAAAGAGGGATGATTTCCGACTCAGTTGGTTCTACACCGAGTGATGTGGTTCAAACATCCAGAGAGAAGGTTAGCTGGAGCTCTCTCTGAGCTTTGTAGCTTTCCATGGTGAAAAGTGAGAGAAAAAAGGAAAAATCTTTCTGCCTGGAATACGAAATGGGGAAGAGGAACGGAGAACGCTACCTGGGTGTTACATTTCCCATTGCTTTATGATATGATACTTTCTCTTCCCATGTCAGCATGTGGTTCATCCTGTACTGATGATGATGTAGTGTGTATTTAATGAGCAAAGCTTCCAGGGTAAGAGGGTGGATGCATGTAATTCATAATTATATCTGTGTGTACTTAATGAGCAAAGCTTCCAGGGTAAGAGGGTGGATGCATGTAATTCATAATTGTATCATCATAATTTAAGTGTAAAGTGTTGTCAACAAGTATGAAAAGTAATTCATTATTAATTAAAATGCTTAATACACTTCCATTTTGCATTAAACATCTTGCTTATTTCCTTTAATTCATGTAAAATTCAACTCTGATTTGTTTTATCAAACAGAATTTAATCTTTTGTTTGTATAAACACGCCATGTATATCTTGTGAAATATGGTTTTTACGATATCTGAACACTTTGTGGTTTCTGCAAGTTCAGGAGCAAGGTCAACTTACTTGCTCCCGTTTTTCTCTTTGTGCAATATGAATCAATCTATTGTATAGACAAATCAATGATGAACAATAGGACGGTATTGATGTTCTGGTGCAAGACAAGAGACTTCAAGGTTTCTTTAAAATAAACAAGTGTCTCTTGTACAGGGTCAACGTTGAGAAATTCATAGGAATGTGTTATTTTTACCTAAAACCGATACCTTCAATATGATCATGCCATAAATTAAAGATGTTAATCAATTCCAATTGAAATGCTCATTAAACTGCATAGAAAACTTAAAAATCATAAAATACATTTCGAATTGGACATTGAATGAATTCATACATGCGAAAATTCTGCGGTAGATGTAGTGACTTCACCCAGAGTACATTTTGAATTTCAGTAGTATAACATTCTCATAGTGCGTAGAATTTTCCCATAAGTATATTTTTCAAATGGCATAACATTTGCATATATTGTGCCTGGCCAAAGCGTACACTATCCATTATACGGTTTGTCAAATCAAAGCGTTTTCCACTACTACCCCAGTGCAGCCGCTGAGTACACATGCGCTTACACATTCGAAAGAGTACTAATAACAGAGTTAGTTGTACATTCTTGTAAATATTTTTCCTGTACAATTAACCATTCCTCCATCCATCCTTTCGCAGTTAGGATTGGGGAGCAAAGCCGCATCAAAAAATTCACACAGTCTAAGGTATAGTGTCAGTTTATACAAAAAAGTAAGGTAAAAACTGAAAGATACGAAAAATATACACTTTTTGATGACTTATATTGCAAAGTCTTGCATCAAACAACTTTCATTTCGAGGTTTGACACGAATGAGCCATAGGGTATACCTACAGGAGAGTCGCGCACATTTATTATTATGGACATTTTTCAAAGTATATTAATACAGCATAATAATATTGGGTTCCTAGCATATTTCCTTACAGCGGCAGACCATATACTCACACTTTTGGAGTATTAGTGGCTGGTTAGTTAGAGAATCACTGTTTTTCTTAGTTTGCTAACTGAAAGGTAAAACGTGTACTGTGAGAAGTCTCTGAGAGTTAGGCAGTAGTCAGTGGTTTGATCGTTGCTGAGTTGAGTTACGGCTGTGAGAGCAGACAGACGTGTTTCGTATCGATAGGGAAGCTAGGGAAAAAAAGCTACCCCTCTTTTACTCTTACGCGTTTTTTAAAATCTAAGCCTTTTTGGCAAGTAAACTTTAGTTGAATACTACTGAAAGGGAAGTTTATGTTGGACAGTCTTGTCGCAACCTCCGACGAGTGATCATCATCCTTAAAGTTTATGACTTAGGAACTCAGGTGTAAAGTAAAGCTGGGTTTAACCTGGTAAACTAAAATTGTAACAGAATCATCAAAGTCCATTTTATTTGGAAAACGGAAATAAAACTTTGAAAGTTAAAGTTTATGTGAAAAACTGAGCAAATCAACAAGTTGGGAGAAAACCTGGAACACCGGCAGCAACAAGCTACCACCAGCCCAGTTTTTTGCTCGGAAGCAAGTTGAAAGAAAGAGTGTAGCAGTGTTTTGACAAGAGCATACTGAATCTTCAAACACCCCAAAAAAAACATTTCCTTACTAAAGGAAACATTAATTGTGTTTTGGAGTTTTCCTCTTGACATTCTTTAAAGGGAAAAGTGAGACAAAACATTTTTTATTTGGAGAACACGGAAGTGATAGTTTACATTTGGGCTTAAACACAGAAATCATATTCCTCGATATAGTGACCACACATGAAAAAAAACTTGGTGCGACTGATTATGTCAAAGTATAAAATATGATTTAACATTTGATTCAAAGAAATCGAAAGCGAGGAAAGTAGGACAAAAAGTTTTTTTGAATGTTACTAGTTCACTCGTACGCGCGTACAGCATACTTCAAAAACGTTTAAGGTAACAACAAGTCAGTGAGGAAAAAAAATCTATAGAATTTTTATGAGATTCTTCATCACCATCCTTATTTGACAATCCGGCAAAAATTGAATTCCTCTACTTCAACCTATATCTGAAAAGAGCTGCAGGCACAGCGTCAATCATCATCATCATCAAAGTAATCACAGAGGAGCACACGGGGAAACAGGTTTCCCTCTCAAAAAAGCCAGTTAGTCAGTCAGTCACCAGTACAGTTCTTAACGCATGTTGAGCTTACATCATAGCTTCAGAGAAGCAGGATCATCATCATCATCATCCACGACGCTTCGACACTAGTAAGTGCAGCAGCGTAACAGTAATAATAATATAATATTATCTAACGCTCTGTCGAGTGGGTGACCCATATAACACACAAAAAAAGTATCTATTTAACTGTATTGCACTCACTGAGAGAAAAACAAGATTCACAAGTGGTCGTTTGCATTGTTTTTTTATTCCTATTTTTGTTGCAACAACGGCAAACTTAGTGTATTTGTAAACTTGTAGTGACTTACTGCATGCAGAGCCTAGCTCAACGTCGCATTGTTGTGGGTGTGTGAGAATCGTCCGCAAATTGAAAGCAAAAGTGAGGATAATCGTTGTATAAAAAATAATAGCTCTGCAAGACATTTTTTTTTCCTGAGACATTCTTCTCACGCAGAAAAATACGGAAGTTTGACGAGATATTGAAAGGAAGACAGAGTTTTTTTTCTGAGTGTAGAGCTTACTTAAAATACCCATTTGAAACCGAACTTTGTTATGTAATTGTAAAATATACAAACTGAAATTGATATTTTGATTGTTTTAGACTGACACTTGGTTTTGTGTTCGTGGGGCATTGTGAGACGTGTATAAGAACATACGGATATCTACTATCTTCTATTAACTTAATATATTGTTCCGAGTGACATGTCCTAAATGGCAACTTCTCCTCAAATGTACGACAACGGGTTAGAGAATTTGAAGCGGGCGGCTTTAAGCGCCAAAGTTCGATCTTTCCTAAACTCTAATGGAGAGATCGACCCCGCTGATCTGGAAAATGCGGAGCTGTCCCTTGATCTTCAGACTTTAATTGAAGACCCTAATTTTGAAGTTGGAGAGAGTCTTTTCCCAGAGCTGATACATGAGAAGCTAAATGGTGGCTCCAAGGCACCAGTGGAATACTCGCAGTTAGCAGCGGTCCGCAATCACCCCAACCAAAATGGGCATCCCTTCCCAAGGAACCCTTTAGCTTACATGCCCCAACCTGTTCATCAAGGTTCCAGCTTTGGGAATAACACCTCTTCCAGCAATACAAACAACTCGAATGGAAATGGATCTAATAACTCAAGTCCAAATGGAGTCAAGGAAGAGCCACATGATCATCACAGACTAGACTTTAACGCGAATGCAGTAAGCTCATCCGGAGATCCTAATGGGTACGGCCCATACTCCTCCAACTCCCTTTCCAGCGTAACATCCCCTAGTAGCACAAGCTCAAGCAGCAGCACAGGTGGGAGCGGAGGTGGTTCTCAAGGGTATAGTCCAAATGCTTACAACATTCATCATCAACTCACCCCCGCGACCATCCCTTCAGGTGGGGGCGAGCCTAATGGTCTCATTGTGAAAAATGGAAGTTTGACTTTTAACGGGAAACCTATGCACGCTCATGGGGCTACTGGTCATCACCCACTTGCCAACGGGCATCATCACAATCACCACCATCATCATCATCACTCCGCTTCTTCATCTTCCTCAAAAAAGCTCAAGAACGTGGACAAGTCCAGTGATGAGTACAAGAGGAGGCGCGAGAGGAACAACATTGCCGTAAGGAAATCCCGTGAAAAGGCGAAAATGCGTAGTCGTGAAACCGAAGAAAGGGTCAAGATTCTTTCTAAAGAAAATGAGCGACTTCAGAAAAAGATTGACTTACTTACAGAGGAGTTAACCTTCCTCAGAAGTTTTTTCTCAAATGTTGGAGGGCTCCCTGAGCAAATCCACAGGGAGTTTAACAAGCACCTGGAAACTTTCCAGCATCACCATGTTCAAAACGGGATACAGTAAGTTGCACACACTCATTTTTTTTCTCTCCTTCCAAACTTTTTTTTCCTTCTATTTCATACATGCATGAACAAATACGTATACTTCCGATTTTTCAAAGATAAGGCAAGCTTCCGCCTGATTGCAAAGGGATGTTTCCCCTATTTCGCTAAGATTTTTTAAGAAGCAGAAAAGAATAGGGGNAAAAGAATAGGGGTGATGATGAAATAGCAGGTAGCCTTGTTTCGTACGTTCATACATAATTAACGCAGAAAAATGTACATTACCTATATTACTCGTGTACTGTATTAGCATTAAGCTGAATATTATTGTCACTGATATACCTACAGTACACATTCATTTTTCAAAGGAGTTTACTTCCACCACCGTTTCCACTTACGAGAACTTC
This sequence comes from Lepidocyrtinus dapeste, assembly GCA_036850885.1. Classification (NCBI taxonomy): domain Eukaryota; kingdom Metazoa; phylum Arthropoda; class Collembola; order Entomobryomorpha; family Entomobryidae; genus Lepidocyrtinus; species Lepidocyrtinus dapeste. The sequence goes on along the minus strand of JAANSQ010002414.1, from coordinate 6,666 downwards.
TGATATTTCGCACTAATTAGGCTTTTCCGTTCTTTATTTTTTCCTCCTTTCCTTAAGGGAATTACTCCTCCTTAGTTATAAATGATTTAATGAATTGTCTACGCTCGTAGTTAGTCAACTTTAGGATTTTTTCAAAGTAAAAACATTGATGAACCCATCAAGTCAACCAGATACAACTCTTTTTGTGTTTTTTTTCTTGGAGCAAATTCAATTTGCATAAGGAGTTCAAGCGTAAAATTTATTTTGTACTTAAGGATATAAAAATGTGAGCAACTAGTTAAGTTTTTTCAAAGAAGTGATGCGATACTCATAAGTTCCAGACTGAGTACACAGAAAAGGGGAGAGATTGTTGCTCTAGCTCGCCTTGTTAAAAACGTGATGATCTTTTGAGCGAGCGGAAAAAGGAAGGGTTCTGCTAATGTGTTAGTGATGGTGCTGATGACGATCCAGAAAATCTAGGAAACATCTTCATCATTATTTTGTTTGTAAAAGGGTAAAGAAAAACATCCTGAATAAGTATGTACCTGCCTAAATTAAATCAATTCAGGGAGTAAGATGCTTTCACTCGTGCATTTTCTTTGGAGTAACATGTTGGGCCATGTGACTAGGGTGTTTTTGCCACGTTTGATCTTGTACGGAGTAATAGGGTCATGACAAATATCTATACATGTTTTCTTATTGATCTAGTGTCTATCGGTATAATCAATGTATATCATTAGTCCATCTCATTTTCTTCAGTTTCCGCTTATTTACGTTTCTTACCTTTACGACATCATTAAACTTATTTTAAACTCGTGCAAAGATATTTTCAACTTTTCCATTAAAGAAAATACGTCTTGATTACGGAATTTTTTTTAGTATATGTTTGATCAGCGTAGTGTCACTTTATACCAATATCAAATTTAAGTGAGTCTCTCGGTAATTTTTAATTAATGTGGCAAGCCCAAATAATAATATGATAAGGAGCTTGACTCTTGTTATCTCCTGAAATAATATTTACTTTGCAAATACGTTAATTTTTGTAGATTAGATTTGTATTTTATTCACCTTGTCAGTTTATTCATATGTGCCGACGTATTGATAACCTGACCATTTTTAAAGCACTATAAAATCATGTCCTTGATACTGAATTCTTTTTTCAAGTAAAATGAACGCACTTGACTTTAGCATTTGATTGATAAGTTCATGCAGCAAATGTAACTAACCATCCTCATTTTTTTAAACTTTAATTAAACACATATTAATTAAAAGATGGTAGACAGACAGTACCATACAAAACTGATGGCATCAGGATAAATTGCAAATCGGAACAAGCATATCAGTGACATTGATTAGGCAATCTTTAATTAAATTAAAGTTACGTATTCTATTTTAAAGTGTCTAGCCAAATGTTATCAAACTAACTGATTTTTTCCATTTTTTATTACAGTTTGCAGTAAAGGGATTCTTCCATAAAACCCTACATCATTACGTAAAAGCAAACCTTGCATCTTCGTGTAAAGCGCACTGTAAATAGAAAATTAAAACAACTTGTTCACATCTGCAAGGACAGTCCAAAAATTACAAGAGGATCATCAAAACACCCCAGTTTATATCAACCCATCTTCTCAAACATGAAATCCACCCGGTAGCAGATACTTCATTCCCTGCTTCTTTTTCTTCCCATTTTTTACTCCACCACCAAAGCTTTGGCTAAGTCAGCAGCATAAAAGGAGCTCTGGAGCTCGCACCAACTCTTATATTTCACCCTAAGCCCCTCCAACTTTTCATTCCATGTAGAAGCGTAGAAGCGTCATCAAGGAAGGAAAGCTCAGAGCCAAAAAGGAATATCGTATCTCAACTAAAGTCAAAAAGAGCAAAATGCAGGATCCGAATCCCCGTCTTTTTTGTTGTGGACGCTTGCATTGCCTACACCTCAATCCTCAATTCTTCAAAGCGGTAACCTTGTTTCTTTATGCTGTAGAGTCGACATGTTATTCTACTTTATTCAAATTTAATTTTTTATTATATAATTAGGTATACAATTTAAAGAAATAAATTATTTCAGTAGAATAACTCGGTTAGCTAATTAGGCATTAATTAATGGTTCCAAGTACTATATTTAAAGCTTAAAATCATATCGAGAGGAGAAAACCACAGAGTAGCCGCCTACATAGAAAAATATCATACTCACCAATCATCATTAAAATACGAGCAAGTCTAGTAGAATTTAATATATCAAAACTAATCAAGGCATGTACAAGTAAAATGTATACATCACATTTTCTCTTCATCCCTTTTCAAGTATCCTGCCCTAATTCATATCGGATAAAACATATATATAGTATTAGCAATCTCCTCAAAATTAAGTACTTAGGGCTATTCTAAGCTATGAGATTATTTAAAATCCTTTTCCAGTGAACATTTCGAGTAGCTGTTGATGACGGTACAAAATTCCTTTAATTTAATACGTTCAAGTAACATCATGGTATAGCATCCGCTAAAGCTTTACTCTCTTCCATCAAAACAATCCTGAAGGATTAATCAGGAAACATAGTCATGGAATCTTGTGCCAGATAACTATTGCTAAATATAACGGTAGGAAAAATTCTGAGATATTTGTGCTCACTCACTCGAACACAATTTTTTTTCAAATGGACATAAAATGACCATGGCTTTAATTCACGTAATCTCATACCAACTCCATAAGCTTAAATCTTTACCAAAGTAACATTTTCCGCAGCGACAACTCATCAATACTACCTCTGTAGAAAAATTAATAATTTTCATGAAAATTTTCTTGAATGATACACAAAAGATAAAAGTTTTGTTTAAAAATGGCATAAATCAAAATAAGTTTAAGGAACAATATGAGTGTTTTGTACCGTCATGAATAGCATAGTACAAACAAATTTTTTTTCTGAGGGAAGAATCATAAGAATATGTTATCGTTTATATCATAATTGCATACCTTGTTATTTCAAAGCGTAACTATATCTTTGCCATAGGTTCAGATATAAAGCTCCGCATTTGGCTTCTTTCTTTTCTTAATTCATGTTCCAGCAACTAGTTTGCATTCGCACACACGGAAGTTACATCAGCTTTATTTTTTATGGAATGTACACGTAAAAATTGGACCATTCCAGTAAATAAACTCTACAAAATAAAAAATTTAAAATGTAAAGTTACATATTAATTTTTTTGTGATACCATACAAAACTACAAAATTCTTGAATGTATTTACCTGGAGTTTCCATTCCATTACGTTAGAAGTCTGAAAGAAAAAACATTTGGGAAAAATGCATAATTTAGAGAGTTACTCTATCGATAAGTTTTATTTGGTAGGGTGTACTATGGTGTGCAGTCAAAAAACTCAAAAGGAGATAAATGTTCCAGACAAAATACAATTCTTTTTGTTACTAATTTTATTCTATTTTTGCTCCGTATTACAATCATATAGTCTATATTTTCCAGAGAGTTTATCATATTACTTTTTTTAACTGCTTCTCAACTACATTCCTTTAAAAATGATTCTTTTTTGCTAGATAATTGTTCTAGTTCTATTTTTGAAATACTTCCAGATTCATATCTGTTTACTTTATAAACTTTAGCTTCATGAATACCAAAACATGAGTTTTTTTTTGCTTGAAAACGAAACTGGTGGATTTTCAAATGAGCATCATTACTTGTAAATATTACTAAATAGATAAGCAAGTTCAAGTATAATTATAACACAACAACCTTTATCTCGCATCACTCTAACATGCCCAATACCCACATCCCTTATCACGCTCGTTTAGCTCGGAAAAAATCTGGCTTAAGCATATCCCCATAGGCTTAGACTAGTATTGAATTAAAAATGTACCCAATCCTATGGAATCTTTAGATACACAAAAAATTATTCTATGGAATACAAAGTTATTGAGAACGTACCTTCTTAACTTAAAGAACTGTTAAAATGTACATAAACTAAATAAGTATTGATTCATCCATCTCAACTCGTAGTACGTAAGTATTAGTCTCAAGTAGGCTTAGATTCTAGTAATATATCTAATAATTATGTTATAATTATTACAATTTTAGCGTAAGAGTTTTTTTTGAATGGACTTGAAAAGTCCACTCAATTTTTATGGATGAGTCCCGGAAAATAAGTCCTTATGAAAATTTGAAATTAGGGTATGAAAGCCCATTTGATCCCACTAGGATGTAATCCTTCTAGGTTTAATTAAGTTGGATGTGGAGAAATTAAAACATATGAGATATGGGATGCTATATAAATGAATGAGTGAACTGCTGGTTTATGAGCACAGGTTGTTTCCGAAAGAAAAAATGTATTCTCAGTGATATTAGTGTATAATACGAAATATAATAGTGAATGATTTCATAGGTATATATTATACAAATTGTGTAAATGTAAATTGTACATATTAAAGTATAAAATATGTGGAACATGATTAAAAAAATTTTTTTTTGTAGCGGTCACCCAAAAACAGAGACTGTGTGTGTATGTACTTAAACTTATTTTTATTTTATTGGTAATATTATTTTTTTGAAGGATAGAATACGCATATAGGATGTTTCTTTATGGATACTTTTTTTTCAGTTTTTCAGTGTAAATACCTATAAACAGTGTGTAAGTGATTGGATGTGAGGATGCAATAGTGTTAGTCTTGGTAAAGTGGTAGTACACTACGAAATCTTTGAAAGTATTGGATTGCCCCTGTAAACTCTAAAAACTACATCAACTACGTAAACCCTAAGCAGCAAACCATTTTTTAGAGAAAATATTACTTCTATTCCATGATATTCACAAATGATGTCATCTTTGGTGAAATCTAAATGTATACAAGTATCATACGCTATATATTGTAAACCTAAAGATTATGTTATATTATTATCTCTGATATCAAGTTAGAATAAAAATATCATTATTATTAAACTTGTCACTGAACGTCTAAAACATCAAAGCTGATTTGGTGGGATACGCATAAACTCTATTTATTTTAAGCATACGCTCATTCATAATACAGCATAAAATGTTCATTAAGAAACGAAACATGTCGATTCAACCAACTTTTGCATAAATATTTTCATTATTTTTCTACAACTTACGCATACCTTTCATTTTTTGACACGACACACGCTCAAAAAATTACTTTTTAATGCGAACTTCCGATTTCCTACTTGGCGTAATTATACGATATCAGATAAGTACTATCTTAGAGCGGAAGATGATACCGCGCTACAATTGGCAAAGCAAAAGACAGAGAGGTAAGTACGGCGCCTACAATCTTTACCTACGACTACTATTCAAATTGAATGTGCGTATTGTGCATATCATTTCATTTTTTATATTAATTTTTTACCTGATTAACTACGGTTTAATTTGACAAAGGAGGTAAAAGAGTAAACAATTACTTAGTATCAGTGCGATATGGACTATGGTAATAAAATGTAGTTCAGAGAGGATCTTATGCTCTTATGCATAGTCTACAAGTAATCTCCTATTAATTCAGTCAGAGCCTCTTCCGTGTATCATCATCCCAGCGCTTAACAATACCTAATGTAGTATTCATGTAACCTCTTCTGTAACGTTCTTGTAGAGTTGCGTGCGTGTTCACATCATCAATGAAATACACACACGTAGTTCAAATTGCACCCTATGTAATACGCTTCGTTAAGCCAGTCCCATTGTACACAAACGAACGCTTTAAGATTTAACATTTTTATAGTAGAGTCACTACCCATTCATTAATTATATCATAATATGTTTTTGTTCTAATGCATTAAAATTAGATTGTGTGTATCATGTTTGCCTACATCAAAGCATATTTTTTTGTTTAGACGCGTCATATAATAATTTTAACAATTGCTTAGATGCTTATACCTACTTGTTCTTGGTCTTATTAGTACAAAAGAAAAAGGGATTAGAATGTACTGAGAGCGTCTAGTATTAATTTTCTTTTGAGGATTTCCTTGTTCTCAAACTTTTGGTTTTAGAAACATGAAATAGTTTTGCATGACTGTAATAGCATAACCTATGAACTGGTACTATAATCATGTTCGTGCATGTATAAAAATTCTAAAGTGAGTTGTCACTGAACAATAATCCATATGCATCTTATTTTTTCAAAATCATTTGCATTTCAAGTTGCATATATGTTTCGGAAGGAAGTAAAAAAACGATAAAAACTTTAAGCAAAAAGTAAATTCCCATGCGCTTCTACTCTCCTTGTTTAAACACCTTAAACTTTAAAATGCATAAAAATAGATTCATTGGAACAATCAAACATTTCATGAAAGTTAAATCCTGCAAAATATTTGGGACAAATTCTTAAAATTAATGTTAAAACTAATTGTGCAACGCTAAATATGAATCGAAAAATTGAAACGGAATTGCACAATAAAACCCTCCTTGAACTATAACTTAGCAACCTTGATTGCATACTGCTTCAGTATTGTCTTTCCATATTTGGGAAATTGGGATTGCGATATGTACCCGAGCAGGGAGCGATGCGGACACGATTTAGCATAATAGCGAGTACCTACATGAACTTAAGTATCTTACTAGACCCAATTCGACAGATTTCACACTCTTCATGAATGCACAGAATCTGGTGAAATTACGATGCAAAACAAGACCCAGTATTAGAAGCAACACTTCTGACACTGAGCCATGTTCTACGT
>JAANSQ010002413.1:0-12046 GCA_036850885.1 Lepidocyrtinus dapeste | reverse complement strand
ACCGAAATGAATCTAAAGGAATATCTTGGAGGGTGAAATACACTCCATTGTTATCTTTTCTTATAATAGTGCACGTGTGGATTCTTCTTCTGTCAAGTGGAAAAGTAAAATTTTGGTCCAGTTTTTTTTCTCAAAAATATCCCATCAAAGCACAAACATTTACTTTCATTGTTCCCACACAATAAAATGTATTTGGAGGTGTAGGAAGGCGGATGAGCGCAATAAAGTTTTGTAATTTAAGGCGTGATGAGAAAATATCGCACTCTTTATTCTCCTGTGATCGGCGGTCATCAAGTCGGTCTCTTTCTGTTCATGTTTTAGCTTTGTCATCGTCATCAGCCCGCACCATACAGTTTATCCTCCACTATCACCCCAAAACACTTTACAAGTATCCATAAAGTCTAAAAAATATTTTATTGAGGGCCAACGAAAAAACGGTGTGATCGATCAGAATACAATATTGTATCACCAGGAAAACCTACATAAATGCATTGTCATGATGAATGTACGCCTACAGTATTAGGTACCTAAAGTAGGGTTTAAAGTGTACAACAATGACACTAGCAAAGTCCATCGATGATGCTCAATTTTGAATTATTTTATTCAATGTCATTGCGTTACTTTTTCCCCTATGGTAGGTACTAAGAATGTTACGCATTTTAAACTACACTAGAAAATTTCTGACCTTTTGCATAATCATCCTCACGCTGCTCAATTGTATAGCATGTGTGGATAGTTTGTCTCTCGTTGGCAATATGATGATTCATATTACACGACACAAAACCAGACAAGGTTACGCAATGGGAGAACGCGTTTAGCAAAAAGTCTCCCATAGAGAAAGACAGCAATTTAATAACCGTAATAATATTCCTAATAAGCCCATCCATACGTAAAACATGTATTATAGAAGGGAAATTCATGAAATATTATTTAGTAAAAACTAGTCATAAGTCTAGGTCTAATCATAATGGCCAAATGGTAATAATAATGCAAGGACAAGCATTAAAAGAGATTTTTTCTCAACCGCGCCCTGACAAATGATGTTCGACAATCATTTCGGAAAATATATATTATGCAGCGAAGCCAAAAAATGAATATCATTTCCAAATGTACAAGCCAAACCAAAGGCATCATCATCAATGGAAGATTCGAAGATCGCACGCTTGTCCTAAGAAAAATTTTTCATATGTCGAATCTCAAATAATGACGATGATATTTTCGTAGGAGAGTAATGAACATCTCTAGGATAATTTTTAACGAAGTCTTTGTAGCATGGCGTGGCGTAGCGCGATCAAAAAGGAAAAAATATGTTTATGAGCGGATGGTGATGATGCCTTTATGTATGGCTATTTGTGTAGAGCCATTCGTGGGGGTAATTTATTATGTTTTTTCTATAATATAAATGCAAAATAAGGAATGATTAGATGAGATGAGTTAAGTGTGTTATGTTGTGGGAGAGTTAGAGCGTATTTAAATGCTTTTGAAAAAGTCAAAGACTCAAAGACATCTTAAGAGGAAAAAAAACTAATATCGAAATTGTGTCTTTTGGTATTGAGTAGAGAAAAACAAATTTTCCCCGTAAATCTTTCGCCTGTTGTTGGCCATTTGAACGTTCGTATATCATCAGACTCGTAATTACCTCTAGCTGTTTCTTTAATAAACGCAAAAAAATGCATCCTCATTTTTTCCTAAGCGAGAACATCTTGAATCTTGCAGTATTTATTTTCTGTATCACTTTAGCTAGTGTAGCTGTTGCCGTTTATAGTGAGGGCGAGATGGGAACAGGCTCATTTAGAATTTCGAACGGTGATTAGTATGCATACTAAAGGATCTCCTTTTAAAAATGATCTATGAGTGTGCGCTTTTTTATGAGAGGAAAATATGATATAATGGGAATCGTACTAAGTCAATGATTTATTTCCCTGCCGAGTCTCTGCAAAATAAGTCTCCTTCTATTGTCTACAGTTTACTAGAGATATCAGGCCCCAAGAAGACCTGGTACCATGCTAAGCTAATATTAACTGTTTGTCTAAGGGACTAATACCCCTTATACCCTCCATCTGCATCCCTTCGCTTGTTTATTTTTCACGATGATGGTAAACTTAATTCAATTTTGACTATGACTCCCAGGCTGTCCCTTCCAAAGGCACTACTTCATTAAGTAGTCCAGAAAGAAGAAGAATACTCAAGTATTTACTTTGGCGTTCGTGACTTTAGCTGTGGTAGTATCCTAAAGAAATAAACTTTTAAGGGTTTAGATGAAGTAACTGTTGGACCACGTAGTGAATTTTAGGACCGTTGACATTCATAGAAAAAAACATCTGAACTTTGTAAGCAAATGAGTTTCTTTATCTGAGGTTGAGTCACAAGGTGACTTAAAGTCTTCAAAACTATCATGAGAAATCTAGGAAAAGTTTTAGATTCACTTTAGTGATAACACATGCACAATGTGAGTATATGAAGTATGTAAATATGATTGTAGTATAAAGTATTCATAATTTGTGTATTAAGCCAGGTAAATGCAGCAGATGTGTAGTTATAATCAATCCTTGGAAGTTAAAAGAGTCGCGCGACACCACACGATATTGCACATTTGATGGTTTGGATATATCAGAGTACGCCATAAAAGCCAGAATCAAATAGATGGAATAGAAAATATAGTATAATGTTTGTACGGTATCAAGAGAAGGTTCTTAAATTCAATAGGTAAAAAACTATATAAATTTTTCCCATTGTTGCGTCCTATCTTCTTCCACATCCTCTTGAAAAACGTTCCTTTTTGATGGTCCTTAGACTTTATGGAGTTGGACCCATGGGGAGGCGTTATTGAAAATCATCTGGGGGTATAGAATTTGGTTAGTGAAAGAGTTATGATGAAAGTTTTGGCCTTTTACACTACCTCGAAAAAAATGCTTCCTTGAAACTTTTCTAAAAGAATGGAATTGATCTTATAGAGTCGCGAGATGCCTGCGCGTTTCAGAGTTCTATGGTATTACATCATTTTAAACGGGCAGGTTTTATAGGACACGCGTAACTTACAAGAGTTTTGAATTGTGAGTCAAGTTTATTGAAATGATCTTACATTGCTGATCCTAATGGCGAGACACTTTGTTCAAACTGCGTAAAAAAATACTCTCCTGAGCTTAATTCCAAATACATATTCAGGGCAAGACAAAGAATTTTGTATTGAATGCAACATGGGGAGTGTATAGGAATGCTGTAATCCCCACATGGAGTTTGACAATATACTAAACTTCGGACTATTATTGCCTATTATGATGGGAACATAAAAAGCGTGAAATTTATTTTCTGGCCATATTCGTTCAATAAAGTATACTATTGAAAATTTGAAAGTAGGAAAGTATAGTTTGTGAGACAGGAAGGATCTAAAGAAGGTAGTGTAATAATGGTCATATGTTACAATGAAAAATCTTCTGGGAAGTAGAAAGGTCACAATGGGAAATTGAAATTTTATTTATTTTGGTAATTGCCGTAGCTTAAGATCAGATCTATTGTAATGGAATTTGTATGCAATCAAACGTTCTATTCTGTAAAATTACTTTGCATTTTAACCTTAGACCCAGCCCGAGCTTTTGGCTAAAGCCCTTTTGAGATATAATGCAAATGCATGGATGCGATGAGACACTGTAATATTTTATGCGAATATGATACACTTGGGGAACTGCAAAAACTTTGCGAATTTTTAATAAATGCATTTTGTATATTTCTTTAAAACAATTTGCACTATATATTNCCTGGTGGTATAATATGGACATCTCTTTCTAGGATAATTAATCATTCTACGCCAGCTTGTGCATAAAACACATCAAACTTTTAAAAATATTTTTTATTAAACGTTCTTTCATTATTCTTTCCTCCCAAACTTCTAAGCTCTACCATAAAATGAAGACACGGACACAACACAAGACATATATTTTACACTAAGATTATCATATCATCAATTCACTCCACCTCATGGTCAAATCAAAAAGCATTTATCCTTTCAAAAAAAAATTCCAACGTTACGTACAGAAAATTGATGATGTATGGTTGAAACACTGGGCATTTCCAATATTACATCTGTCAAATAAGTCTCAGAGAAGTACGGTCTTCTTAAAAGATATATAGACAGTTGCCTATTCCTCAAAATAATTTTTTATTGCTGCATGATTCGCCACGAAAATTTTCACCTGTCCTGCAGTAATCATCATGTCAATGGCCTGTAGCTTCAGCTACGCCATATTAAAATTGACAAGAGCTAAAAAAAATATAAGGAATTGTTGAAATAACCTACATAATAAAACATAGTGATCGTAATCGAAAATGAAGTTTTTTCCTCCTGATCTTACATTGGAATCCTTAAAGGGTTTGCATTTTATTTCACTGCTCTGTATTTTATCACCTTAGCCTTATTGCAGCAACTAGGATTTAGAAATAGATATATTGGATGATGAAAGGAATAAAGAAAATTGTTAGAAGTGAATCGATCGGATCAAAAAAGCACATAGGATTTTTAGCCTTGAGATCCCTCTTTTTTTAAGCTTGCTCTTCTCTTGTTTTTCAATTCAGTTCATGCTGTTCATGTAATTTTCTCGTTTTCTTTGGAATCATGTGAATATAAGTGATGTTCGCTATTTGCTTATATTTTTTATTGCCTTGCCCATCATCACTTTGCATGATGGTCATGTGTACCATATCAAGTAGAGTTTTTGATTGTTTGTCGTGGCTTAAGGTCCCTGAATAAAAAGCACACGTCTTTTCTCCACTAGGCACGAACGCAACGATCGAACTATACTTTTCAAACGAAAAACTTAATTCGTTCGATCAAAATCGTGTTGAATCGTGACTTACAGGTGTAACCAGTTAAACAAAGATGGTTATATATGGGGATTGGGTTTGTAATATGATGGGAGTTGTAATCATAATCATCACTTATTTTCTCGTCTTTCCGCGACGATATGATCATCTTCTTGAGAATTCCTAGCCTCCAACACAATGGAAGCGATAACGGTTAGTGTAGTTAAGGTGGTTGGTGGCGATTAGCAATCAATTTGCCGGTTGCTTGGTAGGTGCACATTATATCTTTTGTACTTGTTGTTTTCACGGGACAAAGTCGTAACTCATCAAATCATGACTTGAGCAGATCGATCATGATAATAAATAATAAGGTGAGTAGTGTGTCCACATCATCATCATATATCCTGTAGGAATAAGTCAGTATGGATGATGTACAAAGTGTTAAATGGTAAGGCGATTTCTACAGTTGTTTACTCCTCTTTGATTTGTCGGATTGATAGGGACATGCATCATTCAATCCATTTGATCAGTTCATGATAACTTTTGATGGAGAAACAATGCATACGTTATTATTAGCCTTTCTTCGAGAATCTAAGGAGGCAAAAAAGGCTTTGAGCACGGACCACATACCAATTTTCTATTTCCCATCTACATATTTTTCTCCATCGTAGTAAAAGAGGAGCTTCTGTATAAAACCTAAGAAGGGTTTTTATGGCAACTTCTCCATATCAAAATCAACACATTTGGAGTTTTCTACGCTGGAAAATAAACTATTCATGACGCAGTATTCTGTGATCATTCATGCAATCATAATTTCCCCTGAATCCTTCCAGAACCTTGAACTTTATACTGCGGCATGATCGATCACAAGTTTCGTAGTAAAAGAGGAGCTTCTGTATAAAACCTAAGAAGGGTTTTTATAGCAACTACTCCATATCAAAATCAACACCTTTGGAGTTTCCTACGCTGGAAAAATAAACTATTCATGATGCAGGAACCTGTGATCATTCATGCAATCATAATTTCCCCTGAATCCTGCCAGAACCTTGAACTTTATACTGCGGCATGATCGATCACAAGTTTGAATTAGATAAAAAAATATATTTGTAAGGTGAAGTTATCGTAGGGAGCGAAAAATACCAAGTATCTTTTGAGAAATTGGTTGCGAGGGTATTCGAAAACACTGATCATAGCCATAAAGTTCCGTTTGCATTTATATCGGTTCTTATATGTAGGCCCTGTGGGATTAAAAACATACGCATTAACACTTCCCATATTCATTGTGGTTAACACACTAAATGCATTTATAAATTCCTTCCGAATTAAAGCATGAAGTCAAGGCGTATCATGAGCCGTCATCAAGATCATTGTTTTATCCAAACCCTTTTTATTGTTACACTACTTATTTCAAGTGACCGACATTCATTTCGTTTAAGAAAAGATGATGCTACGGTAGAATAACGCGGCTTACATATTTACGTCTATGGCATACCACAGGCAAAGGAATCATCATCTCTCCTGGCATTTAACAGCATTTTTCCAATTCATCATTCCGATCTTGACTCCTTGGTTCGTGTGGAATGAGTAATTTCTCATCTCATCACTCTTTTCAAATACACCGACTGACATAACCTTAAGGATTAAAACTATGCATTAAAATTTTTTAAGGATGAAGTAGAACATAAAAAATGCATTTTTATATAGTTTTTGGCGAGTTTTAAGTCTCTTTAAAGGGGAACAATAAAAAATTATGAAGGATGGTCTCTCAGCTCTGTCGTCATTCATCAGTCAGATGACTGCGCACTGATATAATATGACGAAACTCTGATAGGTATTTTACATCGTATTCTTTCAATTTCCCCATTCATCCATTCTCTTCCCTGTCTTGACCATAAAAATGTATAGACTTGGAGGAAAATGTTCTACTTGAATCGATTATCCATGCATTCTCTACACTTCATCTCATCTGCCCGTCATTCTGACACCTTAGCCTTGTCGGTGAGCTTATATGAGGACTCAGCTGTAAAAAGACGTTTAATACATTGAACAATTACAAATTGGGATGAGATAAGGAACTTGGACAAAAATTACGCGATGCTATGCAAAGCAATCTGTTTAAAGCTGAAGATTTGGTGTGTCATTGCCGTAATACTTCACTATGATTCTTAATTCGTGTTTTATTGTTACGTTCAATTCAGATTGGTATGATTACATCTAAATTTTTGAAAACCATATTAGTAAACTCATGCGGTGGTAAAAAAAACTCAAGGAGTGAATTACTCGACCTGATAAGAATCAAATCAAATGAGAAATTTTCCATTTGGCTAGATCCTAGTGGAATACGAATTTTCAGGTTAGCATTTTTCAAGATGTAGCATATTAATCCTTATCGTGCGTATTCTCCGTTATCAAAAAATGTGCACCTCCATATTAAAAACATTTTTCTAATTTAACTGGTTCGCAAAACATTGTTGCTTCCCTTTCATAAGAAATGAATAAGTAATTTATGCTGAGATTGTGATTTCAGATAAAAATTAACGTAAACTTTGCTTTAAGCAAATTTGATATTAAAGAATTTGTGAAACATGATTGGAAATGACATGTGTTCTTGCTAGGGGCAAGCCAAGAAAATATCTCTTATCTATCAAATTAATCGGCACAATCATCTAGTGGCTGCAATAATATTGTGTCAATGTGACAAGGAGAAATTTATATGGAATAGGGGTGAATTACATAACGCACCTGTTAGTTTTGAGACCTTTCTTAAATTTTGGATAGTAATTATTAACTTCGTAGCGACGATAAAAACGACTGTAAGTACGAAAAATGTTGTTCAATTATGGATTACTTAAACGCCAAAAATATTTAAACAAATTTTTATGCGATTTCAATGTATACAGATGGTCAGGAAATACATCTCCGAACTATGGAATTAATTCATCACGATCAGTATTGGTTGGTTAGATCTATTATATGCAGTTTTATAGTCGTCCTGTCTTTCTTTCAATTACCCCAAAATCGAAACCCAAGTAAGAGTACATTTGAATATTCTGCATGTATCTTACCTCTCCTTGTTAGCTCAGAATATCAACATTGTGGCGATTTTTTAACGAATGGAAGTGATCATAAACATATAAACCATTGTCATCATCAAGAATCTCATCGCTCTGGTGTTAGCTGCAGGTACTGGTCTGGTGGTTAATGAAAAGGAAAACGATTTTCTTTTATCTCCTTAAATGCTTCATATTTGAATTGCTATTATGTTAAGCTCTAAACTGAGAATTATGAATAGCTTATCTGTCATTTCTCCAACGAGGTATTTAAAAAGCAATAAAAGAAATGGTGTGGATACCATGTGGTTCAGAAGAAAGGGCGATGATGACGGCAAAAATTCTCATTCGCTTAGGTGGTCCATCAACCATGCATTTGCATTCATCCGGCATATTTCTATCTGGATCTTTTACTTGTCGGCCTTTCAGCCATTGTTGTGGTGCTTTCCATCTTCTTTTTATTAGTATTCTATTAATGTGGTCACTTCTGCAACGAATTTAAATGAGGCACCCGTTTCATTTTCTAAATAATAATAATGTGCATTGTACATTTTCTCTTTGGATGGCTTACCATAATGTCATGAAAGAAATTATGATTATCATCGTTACTGATACTACCTGCCTGAAAAAAAATAAATCATTCCGTACTCTAAAAATTTCTATTTTACTTCCAGCTACACGTCTCTGGATTATGTTTCTTGTAAACTTAAGCATTACGTCAGCAAACAAGAACACTTGCACTGCCAGCGACGTGTGAAGCTAAGTATCAAAATAAAAATGATTTTGGATGTAATTGCATAGATTTGAAAGTACAGTGTTTGTTAAATAAAAGATATTTTTTTATTTCGTGAAGATAATTCCTAATCTTTAGTATTGTTGCAGTACAATATGTGGGAAATCAGTAAGGAATTGCGCCAAGTTAAATTCAAGACAAGTAAAAATAAAAGTAAATTTTAAGCAAAATTTTCTCGTGATGAAATATTTAGCTTTTCAAAAATCAAATGAGAGTCTTAGAACTCCAAAAATGGATTTGAATCATCACTCAACGTAATTTAGGAATTGATCGGATTACCCTTAAATGGAAACAGCGAAGCTTTCCCACGAGCTTAAATCAAGCTGTAAGTAAGCTCTAAAAGTGAAAGTAGTTTCATTTTCTCTAGAGCAGGTGCCCATATCTTGAGACGCCAATCGGCTCATATACGTCATCACTGATTGTTTAGTCTTCCAATTTATGTCTGTTTGTCCAGCTTGGCATCATAATTTTCTCGGAGGATTGTCTTTCTTTTAGTAAAACTAACACGTTTTGCATTTGCGTCGTAATAAAACCAACATTTTTATGTTTTTTCATGTCAATATCACATTTCTTTCAGGGTTAACTAGATAAAAAAAAGGTAAATAGTGTTTTTAAAAGGGCCAACAGATTCTCGAATTATTTACATAATATATTATACGTGCAGCCCTTATATTTTCAGTGGACCCGGTCCAGTGATAGTTGAAGGTGGTAGAGGTGAGTCCTTCTTCTAACATCTCAGCTTACTGGCTCTTAGCACCTCACCACCTTTCACTTCTCCAAAAACATTTCCAGCTCGTTAACCACACATTATGAGAGTCATTTCTTTTTGTTCCTTCCATAGACGTACAAAATTAGTTTATGACCTCTAGTTGGTTTAACCAATTTACTAAAAAATTAGGATATTAGGTATTCAGGTATTTCTGGCCTTGTTAAACCTTGTTTAAAAAGCGTGCTAATACATTATCCCGTAATATTTACTTCTCTAAAAAGATTACCTAGTTGAACTCATCGTGTTTGTGGAAAGCAGGCCATTATCTTTTATCTTTAACACAGTTTATTTCATGGTGTTATTTTTGGCTTTATTCCACATGTTCAAATGACGGGAGGATTTTCAAAGACCAAAATTAAACTTAGGATCTTATAGGTCTATAGGTCAAGAACTTTTTATGTTTTTCTTGCTTTATGCCAAGTGTAATATTTACATACAATTACTCTCATCTCATATTATTAACGAAACAAAAAATACATTTGGTAGTAAACCCGTTGTTGCCTTCTTTAGAAAACTTATTTCAGGACGAACAAAATACAAAGTGCCGGTTCTATTTCAGTGTAAATGAGTAAACCACTGTTAGTCTCGTGTTTCAAACTCATCTGAATTTTCTCCAAGTAATGATGCGTTTTGAGGTGTGCGTGCATGCAAATAATGTATTTATGAGTTGGATATGTATTGTCTCATCCAGTTTTAGAAATGCCATTAGAGGTTTCTAACAGAAGTGCATGCATAATATAATCATTAAGTGTATGTGTATAGTAAATAGTAAAATTACCATTGAGTTGGGTTTTGGGTTCAACCAGACAAGCATAATGGGATTTTCATTGTGAAATATAAACATGGCCGGTAGTTCTAATTTTTTGCCCTTTTCTTTATATATCCTGCAGGCTGCAGAGTACTTTTTATAGACCATGCAAACCTTCTATATTTTTTCTTGGAATAGTCGTTTTTTTCACAGCATATCATCCTCAACTGTATAAAACAATGCCATGCAAAGGCAAGGAAACAAGGGAGAAAACAAGACGTTCGTCTGTCCGTTCGTAATACGCCTTTTTTAGATTCGTGCTTCTGTAAAGTTAAGCTACAAGTTACGGTTACGCACATTACATTATGCATTATATTTAAATAATGGATCTACTGGGCCTTGCTTTTTACACTTTTGTATTTTTTTACAAAAATGCTACCAAAGCCACGTCCTCTAAATTCAATGAGCTGGCACTGGAGCCACGATGCATTTGCCTTGGTTTGACTTTTAGTAAATGTTGACTTAGGCAAAAAAATGTACCACTTTTGGATGACATGATGATTGCATGATGACTTTTTATAAGGAGAAAAGTAGTTTTCTGATAAAAACGACTTGATAAAAAATATACTTGATTTAGATTAGATGTGTTATTTTATTTCGTTGGCTAATCAAAACTGAACTGTAAAAAGGTACCTGGTATAATATTCATTCACGTTTTTCTTGCCACTTATTATTTACCATTATTATAATTATTGTTTATATTTTTCCTGAGTTTGATGGATTAACTGTCGCTTTTTTACCTAAGGTACATGTGTTTTCATGCATGTTTCTCTCGAGTTATTTTTTTAAGGCTTTAGGCAAAGAAAAATGCTGGCTTAAGACGTAACACATGTAAAAATGCCCAAGTAGAGTTTCTTTATGAAGGAAAATGCATTTTTATGGAGAAGAACGAGTTAAGTAGAGTGTAAAGGTGAAGATGACATTAAGAGCGTTGAGCATTGAACAAAATTTGTAAAAAAAAAAATTATATAATTCATCCATTTGAATAACTTATGTATATAAAGGAACTATAATAGTGTAGCAATTTTTCCATCTCGAATACAATGAAAGTTATGTATAGATTTTCCTAAGATGTAGATAATAAATCCTAGATAGACAAACATTTTTTCAAGAAAGGATAAAAGAGAAACATGAGCAGTTGTTTGTTTTTTAATGATGTTGAAGAAAAGTTGAAAAATTGAAATGAAATATTAGACTATAATTCAATGGGATTGTATGTTTTTCTCATTTGTTAATAATGGAAAAAATATACAAACAATTCGTATTATTAGAGCCATTGTGTGTTTTTCGGATTGGTGTATTGATGATACCACTCCATTTCGTAACTTGCTTAGTAGGAGGAAGCACAAGAAAATAGAAATCGAGACAAGAATCTGAAATATCCTCATTCATCATCTGGAGACTTTTCTAATCCTAAGGACAAATAGTAGGTATTCCAAACAATTTCATTTCTGGTCTAACATTTTTTAGGAAGGAGATTTTTTTAAAATGAAATAAGAAGGACTGTACTCGTAGGACACATGACATTTGGTTCTAAATGTAGGCATGCTCTTTACTTTGTCTCTGAACCCATTTAGAAATCGTTTTGATTTTTGAGGATTGTTAAAAGCCAGTGATATAATAGGGCTTTCTTTACTCTACAATTGAAAATTGTTAAAGAAGAGGAAGGCAATAAAGGACAAACAAGGATGTCAGTAATTATCCTTCGTTGACAAAATGACAAAGTTTTTTGGGTTTGTAAGTGCACTAGTATATAATAGATCGTTTATGTCAAACAGAACAAACATTGGTAAAACGATGTGTTTTAGATGGTAGGAAATCGATTATTA
>JAANSQ010002412.1:0-12049 GCA_036850885.1 Lepidocyrtinus dapeste | reverse complement strand
TGTATCTCAACGAATTATAAGACTTTGATCCCACAAAAACCGTAGATTGGAATGGGAATGAAGGAAAAAAACAGTTAAAGCTGGAACAATTCGAATGGAATGCGTATCTATATAACAACAGCCCTATCACGAATGCACCGAATCACATTCAAATAACACGACTTCCTCTAACTTTTCTTCAGACTCATCAAAATCAGCAATCTAATCGAGTTAATCCCCGAATATGCTAAGATATCACGTTTGTCCTTGTTATCTGTATCTTGTACATTAGTAGTTTGGCTGGATTTGGTGATTCTATCTGTCTCAAAATTCCCCAGTCTACATATTTTTGTCATTTTTTTTGTGGTGATGGTTACCAAATAATTGAGAAATATATGGAAGTAAATTCAGCAGGTGGAAATGACAAATGGGAAACGTTGGGCAGGAATTTCAGAAGAGTATTGATTTCGTAAATATATAAAGTAGCTGATTAATCTAATAAAAATTATCACGCAGGTAATGAACCAGGACATTTTGCACGAGAATGTCCTACTAGTGGAGGATCTGGATATTCTGGGCGTCGTGGTGGTGGCAGGTAATTTTCAAGATGAAAACAACGATCGCCCGTGGAAAAGGCAACGTACGTCTGAAAGCGAGGATTGGGGTAGCTCTTCCAAACCAACGACGACGACATCTTCTACTGATAACTGGGAAGAGGAGACATGGGAAAATGATGATAGTTCCAGCAAAAAAGAGGAATCTAAACCAGAAGCTGGAAACAACAATAATGCGGGCTCTTCTTCCGTTAGTAAAGATGAGAGCGATGACTGGGAATAAAGTTAACCCTAATTTTGTATGGTTGTAACAATGTCAGTTAGGGCTAGGGCCCTCCTTTATGTACTCGCAGACTAACAAACAATAATGTTCTTGCATGTAGGTATGTTTGGATGCCAGTTGCCTAGGTATTAGGTGAAGGTCCTTGAAAAGTTAGCTGAGTAATTGTTTTTCCAATAAATTTCTGTGAAATAGTCATTAAATAATTAGTAAGGTGTATAGTCATGATTGTATACGAAAGCAGTTAAATGTAATGGTTCAATAATATAAATGGCAAGATTGAAAGTTTGTTTTCAAAAACTGAAAAATAAAATAAAATGTGAAGAATATTTTTATTAGCTTGCTAGCAAAATTATAAGTATAAGTTTCATTCCTGTTTGTTCGACATTTAAAGTGTTTCAGTAGTTATAAAACGGTCCTGCTAAGTCTAGTAAACCCGATTGGCAATGTTTCTTGTGGTACGTATTATTAAACCGCTGGGGTTGAGTTGAGGGTACGCCTGCAAAACGATTGGGCTGCGAGAATGTCTGTCGTAAAAATCTTCGTAGTTTGGGACTGGAAGGTATTGAGGATAACCTGGAGGCGGCCCGTAGTAAGGCATAGGGCCTATTAGGATAACCAGGAGGAAAGTGTGGGATATTTCCGTAGGGATGGTGCATGGGGTAGGGTGGTGGTTGAGGATAAAAAGGTGGTGTAGGTCTTTGCCCACCTCCTATGGGCGTGATCATGCCTGGGTAAATTGCATCCAGAGGACTTGATAATGAAGGATTATCTCCAGGCTCGGGATGCTCGAAAGCAACTGGATGCATTGGGGTGGGTACAGGACCAGTGGAAGCTCTGGACTTGAAGTCATTGGCAGCGCTAGTTTCCATGAAACTTTCTACTTCCTCGTCAGTGGCCATAAAGTTTTTGTGACTATGCCCTTCTTTCTTCAGTTTCTCGTTTTTTCCATGGGCAGTCGTGTCAACAGCCGTTTCGTGGGCATCTTCCTTTAAGTGTTTTTGTTCGTTATCATGCGCTACTTCATGTTGTTTTTTCAATTCTGCTTGAACAGCGTCCAAAACAGCTTCTTCTATAGCAGCAAAGTCCGCTTTGGCTTGGTCAGCCTTATGCTGCTCCGTTATGGTAATCACTAATTGATCTGATTCTGAGTTATCATCCACCTGGACTTTATTCTTCTTTTGATTTCCTTTCACTCTTTGCCTCCTTTTCGCTCCACTCATTACCTCCGCTTCGGTACCGGATTTTAAATCTTCCATTTTCGATTCGGCCAGCTGTGAAGATAACTTCGATTCTGCAAGGGCCCTTTGAATCTCAGCGAGATTATCAGCATTGTTCATCTCCAGTACCTTGATAACTTCGGTATGAGTCTGAGGGCTTGCTGAATTTGTTCCAAATTCGGAAATTTCCACATCTTTAATCACCACTATCGTAGGCTGGTTTGAAGTGTGTTGCTGACCTGATTCTTCTTTATCAAGTGCAGAGTGTTGAGCTGAATTGTGCTGCCCCATCCTCCGAATTGAGTGGGAAAACTCAGAAATTTGACCTTTTTGTGGGCTCCCTACCATTTCTTCGATCCGCAATGATAAGATACATTATAATTTACAATCAAGAGCATTAAACTACGATTTCTTATATGGATAAACTGAAATAAAATAAATACCAAGCAAAAAAGTTACTAGAAATATGTACCTGATTGACTATCGTCTAAAACACGCTCAGCTTCATGATCCTCAGAGTGTTGAGCTGAATTGTGCTGCCCCATCCTCCGAATCAAGTGGGAAAACTCGGAAATTTGACCTTTTTGTGGGCTCCCTATCATTTCTTTGATCCGCAATGATAAGATGCATTATAATTCACAATCAAGATAACTACTACGATTTTTTATCCGGATAAACTGAAATAAAATAAATATCGAACAAAAAAAATACTAGAAATATGTACCTGATTGACTATCGTCTAAAACACGCTCAGCTTCATGATCCATAAGGCTCTTCGTAACCTTTAGACCTTTTGCTCGTCCAGCTGTTTCACCCGCATTAGGCTGCTGCTCTGCAACGGCATATTGCTCTCCGAACATTTGTGGATATTGCTGTTGCATGGCTTGCTTGTAGGACAGCGTCTGCACGTTCTGGAGCATTTGAACAGGGTCCGTCATTGTATTTGCTTGTTGGTCCCCTCCTCCGTTTGTTCCAGCGCGGTAATACAGCCCATTGTAGTCACCACCACCATTGTTGTTTTCCGGTTGTTGAAAGTACTCAGGCCAAAAATACGACATAAAATTTTGGGAGCCTTAAACGTTTAACATCAAAAAGGTATTTTTTTTTTAGGTTTTAAAAAGGGAAATGATTATTTAATGGACGGTATTATTTACTCCTCACCTCCTGCTCCTCCCGATGAGTCCATACCGTAGTCATGGTCAGAGTATCTTTCAGGAATCCAGCGCCTGTTAACAGCAAATGAAGATTTTGATTAGAAAATTATCTTCCCTCAATTGTAAAATCTGTAATCACATAGATGTTAATACGTAATTTAAAAAATTCACTTACTTATAGCGAGGAGCACATTCCACAACGTGAAATATTATAGCAATTAAAGCTAAACAGACGTCCAACCTCATTGCGAAGAAGTAACTTCCGCTTTGAAAAAGTTACAGACTTGGAAGCAAAATGCAAAGGTTTTACTACTTAAACTTTTTAATGGAACTTTTCACTTCCAAGTTTGAAAGAGAAATGGAACTAATTCTCCAACTTAATTCAAGCTCTTAATGACTTCAAGAGTGAATTTTTAGCATGTCTCATAAATTTTTTCATATGTAAGCTTTTCCTATGAATTTGCTGAGGCTTCGGTTTACATACATAACCTTGTAATAAATAGTTTTTCCTATTGCTATGTCATTAAGACACGCGCGAATTTAATTGGAGACGATTAATTAGGAGCGTGAATCGACATAATAATACTCGACATAGATATTTATTTAATATGTAAATACGTTAATGCTTTTCCTAAGTCGATCATGTCCTTCTTTAAATAAACATTCCTACTAGGATTAGGTTGCATTTTTAGGAATGTCAATCATTAAAATTCATCACAAACTTCGTCTTTGTGACCTATAGTCAATTACATTGTGCTCTGACGCTGCTTAAAAGCCACATTTTTAATCATCTTGTGATGAACTAATAACTTTTTATCGCTTAGAAGTCGAGAAAATATTTTAAAATTTCATCGATCAAATCCTTCTGGACTTTTACTGCATAGTTTGGTGGTATTAAATACTATTAGCTATATATTCAATATAAAATAGTTATTTAATGCTCTTAACTTTAACGTGGCAGTTGTGATGAACTAATAACTTTTTATCGCTTAGAAGTCGAGATAATATTTTAAAATTTCATCGATCAAATCCTTCTGGGCTTTTACTGCATAGTTTTGTGGTATTAAATACTATTAGCTATATATTCAGTATAAAATAGTTATTTAATGCTCTTAACTTTAACGTGGCAGGCATTCCTTTGATGATCAGCAGTTTCACGAGCGAACGAAGCTGCTTCGGCATGACGATTTTTGTCTATTACCTAAATGTTATAGTGACAGAATTCACTAAAATAATAACAGGCGCCAGCAGCAAATTTCAGTAAGCTAAATATGCTATTGTAACTACTTCATCCATGTTAAATCACATTCCTCATCCAAAGGATTAACGTGCGCCTTTTACTAGACATGATTATGCAGCGATTGTTTGTAATTTTGGCCGACATTGAAATATTTACTTACAGTATAAGTCAACAACCAGTAGCCGAGTAGAATCTACTAGAACGTCCTCAACATTAAGTAGTCTTCAATTTTGCAATAATATAACTACGTTTTACCTTGGAAGTTTGAGCATGGAATTGCAAATTAGTAACTAAAGCTATTGCATAACATTATCCCTGTGTAGATTACTTACAACACGGATTCCAACCGTTTTTTGTGACCGATTAATAAATATGATCCAGGTTGCCTGAAATTGCTGGCATTAATGTAAAACAATGCAGAATATGATTGTTTTCTCTGGTGCCAAACAAGATTGTTTATATGATGAATGATTTAGCAATGGCTCATTACTTATGAGCATTTTTATGCGGCACACGATCCGTAGGTCATTGATCGCAAATGGGAAAGTAATTTGTGGTTTCCTAGAGGCAAATTTCAGGCGTAAATTGTAGTTTGCGAAGAAATGTAAATACATAAAAATATAGCAATGAGTTTGACTAGGATGCCACTCGATGAGACATGAATTTAGGAATTTCTCATAGACGGGCGTACCAACCGTCTATTTAATTCCAGTAAATCTTTGAAGATGCATATATAGGAACATCATGTAATTACATACAACGGCGAAGTATAAATACTCGAGAGAATGGAAAGAAAAAAGAAACCACGAAATTCCCTCTCGCTGTGTAAGCTTTGCTAGAATGAATTGATAAAATCATGAAACTAGGTTTCCAGTGTCAATGTTTTATTGCAGGAACTGGCGCAATTGCACAGAAACAGTGAATTGATTATTGAACAGACACAATGATATTTGTATATGCAAGCGATAAAAGTAACTAAATAATCTAACGATTTATTTTATTAAAAGCACTTTTGTAGGAGAAACAGTATCTGTTTGAATCTTGGCAGGATTAGTACGTCCCTGAGTTTCATCGAGACTCGTTTTTACACATTAATCCTATTTGTAAAAGTGGTTAATGTTGTCCAATATTTAACAAAATGAAAGCATTTATGGGCAAATTAATTGTTGTTATCATTGGTATATTCGTAGCTACGATTCATCAGGTTAATTGCACATAAAATACTCAATCCAAGTTTTGAAACATTGTGATTCGAAATCACATAACACATATAACGATTTACTTTGATTCGGAATCGCAGAGTTTAACGTTGGAGGTGGAGTTTGCAGATGATGACTTAGAAGTCTTTGAACTGTCAACTCTTCGATCTTTCAAGTCATTAACGCCGGAGGAGGAAGCGTTAGCAAATGAAGCAAAAGCTCATATAGCCAGAACGATTGAGAAGAACTTGATTCGTGTAAGTTATTAACTTACTTTTCATTATTAGTTTAAAAATTATTCATTTGATTGCTTGTGCAAATCTAATACATTTGTCAATTTCACTATTAAGCTATTGACAGTTGCAAGTACCCAAAGTGACCGTCAGCCCAGACAAGATGAAGATGACGATGATTCTGCTACGCCAAATCCTAACGTGCTTCCCCAAGTGGCACAGATTCTAGGGGCAATATTTTCCGGAAGTTTAAACATTACACGTGTCGTAGACCAGACATTTGGACTTGTCCCAAATATTGTAAGAAATCAAGTAGGAGGATTAGTAAAGCTACTGACCGGGGAAAATATGAACGGTACAGCAATTGCTTCTGCCGCAACAGATTTACAAACTAACGGAGTTTCAAACGCACATACATCTCCTCCAGCTCCAGAAGCTGAAGCAACTCCTCCAATTGAGACCGCAACTGCTCCAAACCCTAAAGTCAGAATAGCATCCACCACAGAATCTGTGCTAACAACGAAAGCAGCAGCGGAGGAAGTGGAAACAAAATCAACCACAACGGTTTTACCGTTACCTGAACCACACCTCGAAGAAATCACCCATTATCTTAGCCGACAGCAAGGGAATAATACTTCTAGGAACAAATACAAAATCAGGAACAGAAATAGGCAGTCATCCACGACATACTCTTCGATCTTGGAAGACGATGAGCTTGAAAAGTTGGAAGAAGACCTAAAACGTATGGCTAAAGATTATGAGCCATACATGCGAAATAGAGATCCTAGATTCATTGCTGAAGCATTCAGAAGAGTTTTTGGTAGAGTCGATATGAACTCCACTCAAATCACTAGCGCCGTTCCAACTCTTTTCAAAGGAGCTCGTCAAGCTCTTGTTGTTCTGGACAATCTTGGAATTTTAGATGCAAATGATCTTCTCGATGAACTAGGCTTGCCAACAATTGAAGTGTTAGAAGAATAGCAATCATAATTGAATATGGATGTATGTCAGTGAAAAAAAATGAGGACAAGGGGGAAACGCGTTCGTTTATTGACACCCATACACCCTGCTTTCTTTTGCATAGGCAAAGTTTATTTATTTTTTCTATGAATTAATTTATCACACTGTGGAAACAATTGGGTTTCTCAAAAACTAATACAAGCTATTTTTGTACAATACCTATTGTATACTCCATGATAATTATATTTGGTCATGAAGACTCTAAACTCCGTTTGGTCAGCTCATGCGAGCTTAAATTAAGTTATTATTGGTAGTAAATTTGGCCAAGGTCGCACTCGCATGTCTGCTTCAGTTCATTGGAATTTCAAGTCTTTACAATTACAATTACGATCCTGAAGAGATCCTGAAAAAGCATTTAACTTTGGTAGCCGTGAGCTGACCTACTGAAGTAGGTAAAAAAGATTAATTGACGAATGAATAAATGGATTTAAAAATCTTTACAGTTGAACCGTACAAAATATTAAATACCGTTCTAAAACATGTCTCTAAGCATATTACAGGGCGTAGTTACACATTCCGTAGCTATGACGAAAGCATGGGAAATTAAGCATCTTAAAATAATTTCAGCACGAAGTCTTCAAGCTTGTTATGAATTACAAACTGCGAATATTGCATGTTTGCATGCTGTTTATATAAACGTCAGAAATAGTATCAGGACTCAATGCTACACGAACCTAAAGTTTGTCTATCTGTTACATTTCATTTGAGTTTCAATTGCAAGAATTTGCTGAGATTAGTTAGATTAGTAGATCATACATGTCGTCTCTACTTAACACAATTCTTTTGAAATTCCTCATAAGCTATTTTCTCCTCCTGAACTCCCACAGTAATTCTTCTTTATCTATTTATTTTCCCAATCTTTCATTTCATTTACAGGGCATTTTTCTTGAATTTGTGATTGAGTATTTTTTCATAAGAAACAATCTCTGGAAAGTACTTACTATATTTTTTTATGATAGTGTAAAAAAATCAAACTGTTAGATGTTGATGAGAAACTGAGAGGAATTTAATCATTGAGGGATTAATTATGCGGAAATTGTCGCTCTATCACCTAAAATCGGTCAATTTTAAACTCATCCAATAGGTATATACATTTAACGTTTAGCATTTTTCATAATGAGTTCAGCGAGCCTTGATGCATGGGTAATAAAAATCTCGGCGGTTTATACTTAAATCAACAGGATCATTCCTCTAAAAACGATGAAACACAATGGTAGTAATCATATTTATACTTAAGAGAAATCGGAACGGGCGTCCCAGATGCGTAAAATTTGACCAGATATATTTTCCATTCAATGGAAATAAACTGATGAATAATTAATGACAATCGTTTGGCTTGCATTACATTATGTTAAACAATTTTCATGGTATGGTTTCATGGGCAACTGGACATCGAAATGTATTGGAATGGATGTTCAGCCCATAGAGTCCATGTTTAGCTTGTTGGAAATAATCATAAGCAATCGTAGTATGTTCCCTACCTGAGTTAACCGCTTTAGGGGTCCCATTAAAAATATGTAGAAATTTTTGTGTAACAACTGCATGTCATATCGAACCGTAATAATAATACTCCAGCAGTGCAACACTGTTCAAATTGGATTTTGGACGACATCGTAGGTATACTATCTATGAAATTCATCTTCTAAAGGAAAAAAACCTTTCCCTCGGTTTTAGATCAAAATGAATATTGATGGCGTAGATTGCAATCGCGAAATATATATTTTTTGCATTGAGGGCGGCAGGACTTGTTACATTGATTTCACTTTCTAGATGCAGTTCATATTCTCTGCGTCTCATTTATTTACTATATAATATTCGCTAGTTAACAGGCATGAAGCCTTTTAAAACAATATGGAAGGCAAGAAAACCTTCTTCCTTCGCCTACCACATCGTGATAGCAATTTTTTACTTGAAAAGTTTGTGTGTCTTGTGTTATGCCCAGAATTTTGATCCGGATGTAGATGACGCTACTTATTTAAATACGGTTCAGAAGGGCATTGAAACGGAAGTGAATAAAACGCGGATCGTGTTATATAAGGAAGCTCAGCTGGTGGATCACTTGGCACGAGAATTTGTGGCTGCTCAACTGAAACATAATCTTTTTATTGTATGAAGCTTACAGATTTTAAAAAAAGTAAATGCCGAAGGAAAAGTGCATTAATCTTTTGAAATTTTTTGGAACTGGTAAAATGTTTAGGCACTTCGAGTTTTAGCAGAAAAAGAAATTGCTGAGAAAAGGGAAAGGATAGACAATGAAGGAACGAGTACATTGATTTCAGAAATTTCTTCAAATAATAGTCCGACAACTAGATCAAGTATTAGAAGAAAGCGTCAAGATGATGGAGACGAAGATGGCGATGACGGTGATGCAGGTGCTGCTGCCGCTGCTCCAGCGGTACCAAACAGACCAACGATACCTCCACAAATTGGACTTTTCCCACAGGTTGAATAAGTGCTTAAATAAATAAGATCTTGTAGAATCAAAATTTGTTTAGGTTAGGTTGCTTTTCTTGTATAAAGGTAGCGAATCTTGTGCGAGTGGTTTTTGGAGGGAATGGCGGAGATGTGAATTTTACAAACTATGTGGCTTCAGCTACCAAGCTATTACCAAGACCTTTAGGAAACCAGGTCTTAGGTATAGTGAAAACCCTCACGAATGGAAATGGCAATGGAAATAGAAACTCTTTTACCACAGTGAACCCTCTCCAAGGAGGTCTTACTGGTACTTCCTTCTATTTAACCTTTAATAAATATACATATATTGTTATAAATATTTTCCCCATTGCATAAAGTTGATGTGAATACTGCATTGTTTAGGACAATTTCCCATTCCTCCCAACTTCAACTTTCAGTCATCTGCTGCGTTGCCTCCCCTTACGAAGGAGCAGGTTGGATTTGCAAAAAGTTTACCAATGTTAGTCATAACAAAGTTGTTTAGACGACTTTGAATTAATCCATAACTTTGTGTACAGATTGCTGCCCTAGGATTGCCACCAAATAGTCCACTAAATGTCAACGGATTGGGTCAGGAACAGTTTAACAGCCAACCCGGTGCCAGTGGATTTCCAGGTGGCGTAGGTTCACACGGTATTAATGGTGGTACAAGTGGAATAAACGGTTTACATGGAATTAGTGGCACAAACGGAATTAGTGCTACAACTCCCTCAGATCAAATAGCAGGTCTCCCGCCAGGACTCACTGCGGCAGACATTGCTGCACTAGCAGCGCTTGGTGTCCCTGACCTGCCTAACATAGATCATTTAGTAGCCACTACACCTCTCCCCCGTTTAAGGTCAACAAGGAAACCAAGACCTTCTTACTCTGGCAACAATAATAGGCTACCTGGTCAACAACGGCCGCAAGACCAACAATTTCCGTCTCAACAGCACCTTCAATTACAACAACAACAGCAGCAGCAACAATTGTTTTTGGAATTACAGCAACAGTTACTGTCTCAACACTTCCAGTCTAATCAGCAGTCTTTAGCGCAGCAACAACTCCTTCAGAATTTAGATCTGCCTATTCATGTGACAACACAGTCGTCAAACTACCGCCCCGATTATATTCAAAACCAAAACCCTCATTTTGCCACTGGCGAAAAAGACGTTTTGCCTTTAAATTTAAACCCAAACAAACAATCCCTTTCACAAATCCAGCACAAACTGCAAGGATCGCATGAAGGACTGAAATATCAAGGAACGCCACAGTCCCCCTCTGGCCCAGTTCGTAATCCAAATTTTCCCTCTCGCCCACAACCATCCAACAATAATATTAACAACAACGGAGGAAATATCTACAACGGGAACACGGGAAACCAACAGCAGCTAAATCAAAATTATTTACAACAAATTCAGCAGTTCCAACAACAACAACTCCAGCAACAGCAACTCCAACAGCAGCAACAGGCAGTAAACAAACCAAACTATATATCTGGGGACGGAGTTCTGCCTCCTAATTCGGGAGAGTTTGAACCGGAGCAGTTCAATGGAATCGGAGTGACCCAACAACCTCCAATTCCATTTCCACAAGGGCAGCCCAATTCGCAATATCTTCAGCAGCAGAACGGTCCGCAAGCTTCTTTCCAGCAGCTAAATGGACCACAACCTTCATTTCAACAGCATAATACACAGCCTTCTTTCCAACCCCAAAACGCACAGCAGCAGCCTTCTTTCCAACAGCTAAACGCTCAACAGTCTTCCTTCCTTCACCAACAAAATTCACAACAGCCCACTGCTCCCTTCCAGCAACAACTAAAGCCAGCGCAACAAACCCCACGGCCGACAACTTTGTCGCCAATCCAGCAATTTGAAAACCTCTTTAGACCTCGGCCGCGTCCTTCAACTACTCCTACAACAAACAATGTAGATGAAGACGAATCCGAAGAGGATGATACTGATGTAGACATTGATGACGGAAGACGGGGTAAACAGCTCAACATTCTACAGAATCTCTTCCCTACGTTGTTGGGAGGGGCAAATAGAAACAACAATCAAAACATCAATAATAATGGTAAATTGTCTTAATTTTAATTGATTGAGTAAGGCATTAGATTAACTTATGTAACTTGTAGTTCAACAGCAAGCTTCTCAAAATGAACAACAGCAAGTGCAGCAGCAACTACCTTCAATGAACCCTAACAATGCCACCAATACTAACCAAAATAACACCACCAGTCAAGCTAACAACAATAATTCATTCGATTTAAACCAATTTGCTAAAAATCTCTCAAGAGGTATATGAAACGTTGTATTGAAGCATGCATATTAACTAGATTTTTAAACTATAATTCAATTCTTTTTTGTAGGAATTGGGGATGTAGCAAGAGTGATGCCCGATTTATTCAGAGGAGCAAGAGAAGGGTTACAGCTTATCCAAGCACTGTCCAGCATTCTTAGAGCATTCCCGGGCTTAGCCGATGCTCTGCCCATCGCCTAAATTTTTATCGTGAATCAAATCTATCAATCAAATGAATTCCGTTGTAAATGTGCAATTTTGTAAAAGTATACATTATTAAGTATAAAATGCAGTTGTTGAATAATTGGTTTTGTGTGGGTGCTTTTATTTTTTATCCCTCCAGTTCAAAACTTTCTTCATCTTTATCAGTGTTAATCCACAATCAATCAATCAATCAAATAAAATTTAAACGTCACGGTGTACGTTACATGATACA
>JAANSQ010002411.1:0-12049 GCA_036850885.1 Lepidocyrtinus dapeste | reverse complement strand
GCTCTGGTATTAGTTGACTTAATGACTCTTCAAGAAATAGCCATTTAGATGGAGTGATCTAGTTGGAATAAAGAAATCTGATCTGGTTGACAATTGAAGCGTATGAGGTAGAAAATACTGTAACTTGTTAACTTGTCACATTATTAATGCATCGATCAAACTATATTTCTTGGCGATTGGCCATTTATCATGTTTACTAGACACAAGTTCTATTGGCACCTTAAATTGTTTCAGTTCTTTGGTCTCTTATAAGCTAATCTGGTCGATGAAATATAAAATGTCGTGAACAGGATGATATTTGATAATATTGCAATGTTGATCTTTGACATTGAAAAGTTTACTTGAGTCATGACTTTAAGAATTTAGGGCAACTTGAGATCTCTAAGATTTCAGTGTAATTCTTTATGGCATTTTGCTATTGAAAATGATGAAATCATCAATCCCGTTCTGAACGCAATTTTTCGGGGTTAAACATGATACTTTAACCTCCTTATTGATTTATGGCTGTACTGAAAGTCAAAGATTGAAGAAAATACGGAAACTTGGGATCATCTTGATAAACATCATATTTGCAATTTTAAGCAACAGGATAAAAAACGCTCTTATACATTTTTCTTGAAAATAATAATTTTGGCTTTTTCAAAAAAATTCTCTAAATTGCATGAGCCATCAGCCTCCTACATAATTACCCAATGGGAAACAGTGAAAAAAGAATCAATGTGCGAACTACCCATATCCGGACTTTAAGATTTAAGGATATTTGTTGGGTTCATGCAAGTTCTAAGGAAATTGGTCATGCTTTACCATCCAACGTCCAACCTCCATCTCACAGTTGGTTTTTGCAGAGGGCATAGCAAGTTTCTACTTTTAATGAAGACTTTCCTAAGTTTGCTCGTGTTCAGGAAAAAACATTTCGTGAGTTAAACTTTCAAATGATATACGTAAAACGTAACTGGTGTAAAACTCGATTCGTGTCTTAAAACTTAGGGTGTTGTAACTGCAGTAGGAAGAACAGAGAATAACAAAAGCAACAGATTTTACGACATTTTTCACTCTTTTCAAATAATATTTTTAAAGAACATTTTGCCATTTGAGATTTCGCTAGAGTTTTGCCCTCTCTGACATTTTCCGTGTCTCAGAGTTAAACCAGAGACTCAAAGACTTTAAAGTTTTTAAAATACGTGATCATTTCAAGAATTCGTTTCATTTTCTTTGAATTTTTAAATCCTAGCGAATATCTTTGTTATTCTCATTTGTAACGCTATATTCATGATTCATGGCATTCCCGCTGCTTGAAATTTAGAGTACAATACTGGTCATGATTATGCTTAAAAAGTCTATATCTGGATTAAATTCCCTATTCAGAATTGATATGTTTGACTGAGCATTTAGTCTAGAGGCCATACCTAAATTTTTTCCTCCTAATAAAAATATTTATGTGTCTACCTGCCCCATTGATTACTTCCATTATTGTATTAGTCCAAAAGCAGTTTGTCTGTCAAAAAATCGTGAAGAAAAAGGTGCTAAAATGTACATAAACTTGCCTACATGGCATCTGACAAATTGGCAATAAAAGTTTGAAATTATTCGGGACAGAAACGTATGATTAGGTATTAGCATACGTATGGCCGGAGCGTGTCTTTTGCAGATAGTTTCCTAGAAATGCTTTGTTAAATCAAGTTTTAATATTTTCTATTTCCTCTGCCCCTAAAGAAAACATACAGGCTTCCAGGATTCTTTGATGTTTTGATTCTTTGATACGCTCTCGTGATTACATTCTAAGAAGTGTACAAGTGCAAATAAGTAGCAATTTTGTAGCACCCGCCCCGGGGTATTTATAGCTGAAATATTTTCCGCATAAAATTACATCATCAAGGAAATGTAGGGTCGGTTGCACTTTTCAAGTTGTTGTTTCTTATTTACATATTTTATGCGAGGCAATAACATTTGAAGAAGCTACAATAAGCTCCAAAGCTCCGCTGCATTATGATTCTAGATCGAATTTTTTGACAAGCCTAATATATTTTTATGATTTACCCTATGCGCTTAGGGTGAAGGTCCTAGAAACCAGATATAAACATGTTGGAATTCTTGTGATGTAGCTTTTTTCTTTAAGGTTCTTGTAGATTCTCGGTGGTAAAAAATTAAGCTCAAATCAGTCACGGGAAAGGAAGCAGTAATCAGTTCCCTCTTAGAAAAAATGATACAAGCACGTTCACTTTAGAACATCCGGAATGATAGGGAAAATGGACAAAGACTTTAGTATTTTCTGCGGTGATATAGACGGAGTAAAAATAACTGGTTTTTAAGTTCATTTCATTACACAGATTCCTAAATGAACAGTGATATCATGTTCTCCTAATCAGAAACACCAAGCGTTTTAACCTTTTGAAAAGAATTTCTGCAAAAAAAGCAAATTGTACAAGCTAAAAAGCACTTTGACTTTTTAGCTGGTACCGGATATGAGGTAATATCGTACTTAATATGTAGACGACAGTAAAAATGTTTAACATCTCTGATTAACTCCTACTGGAGTACGGAAGGAAGTTATGAAACTCATAGACATTTCTTTACAGCTACGAACACATTTTTTGCATCAGGTGTAGAGATACCATTAAAAGGAGCCCATTAAAAAACAAGAAGCTATCAAAAGTCTTATTTTCTGCATAAACATGAGTTTAGTAAACTTGTCG
This sequence comes from Lepidocyrtinus dapeste, assembly GCA_036850885.1. Classification (NCBI taxonomy): domain Eukaryota; kingdom Metazoa; phylum Arthropoda; class Collembola; order Entomobryomorpha; family Entomobryidae; genus Lepidocyrtinus; species Lepidocyrtinus dapeste. Next base: position 9,356 of record JAANSQ010002411.1, on the reverse strand, counting down.
AAGCACCAGCAGCGCGCAGGCAGAGTGCTTGGCTGACTTTAGCTTCAAGGTTCAAGTTCCGTTTCTTTTCATCGAAATATGAAATTATTGCGTAGTATTTTTTATATTTGCTGAATGAAAACTGCCAACGCCAAGCCTAAAGCTAGTGAATTACGTAGAAGGCTTATTTCACCTAAAATGAAAACCTGATTCGGTTACCTCAGGCTTGATTAGTTATGAGTGAATTAACCCAGGTTCTTTCTACAATTGTCAGGGAAGAAATAAGATTTGCAATCTTGAGATTTTTTTTAGCTTCTTTTGTTTCAATAATTTAAGTGATGCCTCTCTCAAACTGCCTACATGATAATGTTTTTGCTTCGTTTTCAGTTTTTCGGTATCGTCCCAAATTTTCTTACACCTTTTCTTCCTGTAAAAATGTAGAACTGTTTTTACTGCCGTTGCAATCACAATCAACCAACAAAAAATGAACCACTCGCCTGCGCATTGTTGTGGCTTGGCAGAAATGCACATAGTTCGAAAGAATTGTTAAACAAAACACATAAAAGTGCCAAACAAGGAGTTTAACAACAATGCAGGTCAAATGTCCAGAATTTTTGGCAAACATATGACAAGTTTTTAAGGAATAATTGACCAAGACGTAAAAACATTCGTGGGAATTAAAATCATGATGAGCCAAAGCATTTATCACCAGGAAAGAGATTCTTCTGTCAAAATCCATTAGAGAAAGAAGGACCTTTTGGGGAAAAGCCATTTTCAAATTATCCCTCACCAAAAATATTAATCGTTTTGTGCAAGTTTTAGCAATTACCTTTTCGGAGCATTAACCGCTAGAGTTTTGTCCATATTCCTCTTGAAAAGATTTGGAGTTTATAAAGTGCCAATGTGAATGACTGACTGTTGAGCTGAAAGGGTGAAGGTTTTGACGAAAAAGTGAGAATAAATCCATATCCATTGTANAAGTGCCAATGTGAATGACTGACTGTTGAGCTGAAAGGGTGAAGGTTTTGACGAAAAAGTGAGAATAAATCCATATCCATTGTATGATTTAACTAATCATAGTTTACCTTTAAATATACAGTGCGTATGTGTTAGGCAGACGTTTACGATCTAACGTACCTAATCAAGTAGGCTTACTTGTGAATTCAATAATGAGATTGGCTAATGCCAGCACATATTGAGCCCCAGGTGATATTTTCTGATTTCCCAGCGAGGAAGACAAAATGGAAATGTCTAAGAAGAAGTAAGATACGAGCCTCTCGAAAAAAATACGGGAAATGAATTGTATGATGTGTGGGTATATTGCACTCTCGCGAAAACTGATTTCCGAACACCTGCAAGGAAAAAAGCCGACTTGGTTAAGTTTGCATAATATCAGAGTTCCCACCTACCTTTACAGGAATTAGAGGCGGGCAATGCGTTAGCATACATCATAATTTATGAAACATCACATTCTCTCGATATTTTTTAAACGTGAAAAAACGGCCAACTTTTAGCACTTTAAATTAAATGCGGCAAGTCCAACTTTGCAAAGTTGAAATGAATTTTGAAAAATCAAAGAATACCATAAATGTTCGGGATTCTATAAGCCTTTGTTTTATTCATAGGAAAAAGCCTACAAAGCCGAGATGTAATCAAATTAACAAGAAGTGGATGACCTGTGTTCGTCACACAAGCTTAACTAAAGAGTAGGGTTCATACCGATGTTGATCGTAGAATCGTAGTGCAAATACCAAATGCGTATTTTATTTGATAGGTCGTGAGAAATATGGAAGGTAGGTGAATCGTTTGCTCTGGGAGAAATAATTTTTCCCACTAACTGCTTCCTTTAAAAAAAAGAAGTTTTGTTGAGGAAAAGAAGAGCGCGGTGGGATGGTGGGAGCTTGACTTGTCTTATTGAGCCATAGAGGATGAGGACTACGTTTTTGCTTTTTTGAGAAGCGAACAACTGCGATTACTCTTATATCGCCCATTCTTGATGATTCCTTAGGTACTTCACGTCAACAGTAATGCACACACGTACACAAGTTTACTTGATCAAAATGAGAAAAAAAACTTGAGGAAAATGTATTTTACAAAACCAAGCCTAGTATTGTTTCATAGTTCTGTTATAATAAATATTACTTTTGTGAGAAATTGTGTAATGACATATGCAAAAAAGGGTACGTACGTCTAGTCATCTACGATAAATACTTTTTGAGGAGGAAATTGCAAGGAATAATATAAAAGATGCCGTATTAATGTACATTTTTGCATTTTATAGGTATCTGCGGTATAAAACTAATGTACAGGTTGAGTTGAGGAGTGCACTCTACGTCTCAGCATCTAGATGGGTTTGTATTAGATGATGATGATGCACATAGTAAAATAAAGAAAGCCTCTTATGAAGTTTATGTAATAGCAATAATCTTGTCATGGTTCATGCTGTGATGCTTAAATTTCCATTCAAATGTAAAGGAATCGTGAAGAGTAGAAATGAGTAGGGAAACTTTAAGTAATGCACACAACCAATGAGGAAAATTATAGTGAGGTGTACTTGGAGCAGTTCAAGTGCAAGGTCATGCCATAAATATGTAGGTATTTGAACGTTTTAGGATTACGTTTGACTCTTGCCACAAAAGTTTGGGACGGTATGGTACATGTGGTGTTGTCTTAGTGACTTAACTTCTTCCTGGTTAAAGAGTGGACCCTTATTAGGTTCTTAGGAGACCTGTTGCCCTAGCATGTCTTTCGAAAGCTTACATACCTTTTCTGAATAAAATCTTCGGTAGACCTTAGCCTTAAACATGACCATAGTAATGGAATGGAAGGGTAGAAGGCTACCCAATAATTTTTTTACGTTGTGAAATGTGGTTACTAAACGTGAGTTGGGATTTGTGGTGGGTTGTGAGCGTTAAGATTAACTGAATTTCTCTGCTTGTCACTAACAAGAAAATCATTTATCTTCCATGGTTAACTTGTTTACGAGAAGGGGAAAAGCTTAGGGAGTGTAGAAGGAATTGCTCCAAAAGAGAAATTCTTGGAATGGGGGAAATGATTTTTTATGATGAGATTTCCCTCCTTGGCTTTAACTCTTTAACCCTTTATATCTTGAGGTATTTCGTGGGATAGGTTAAAGAAACTAAGGAAAGTCATGTAAGGAATATTTCTGCGAATTAAAAACCTTATAATAATACGTTCCGTAACTTCCCCGCTACTTCTATCAAGACTGATAATGATATGCAAATCGATTCGGTTTAATAGCAAACTATATAATCTATTTTGAAATAAAAAGTTTCAAAGTCTTAAAAAATCGGTAACTTTTATAAATTATCTTAGAGACAAAAGAATACATGGTGCCAGTAAAATGCCCCATAATATTCTTGGAACGTACTAGGGTGCTACACGTTATCTTGAGATAGCATTCGCATGACGTAATGATATCATACGATCTAAAGTTCAACTACATAAATGCACTTGATTCTTTCGTTGCAGCAATAATCAGGTGCGTATGGAGAGAGTAGAGTGAGCTCATTGTTTTGATTGTATATTTCGAAGATGTTGCGTCGCTAAATTACACAATTGCAAGATAATCACAGCCATCCAGAAGAAAAACATGCGATTGTTGTGGGAATCGACCGGATAATTCGGTGGCCGTGAACTCCTAGCATAAAATATAAGTTCAGAGAGTCGTGAACCACCAAAAGAATATTTGAAACGGCTCAGTTGTAAAAAGCTGAGAAGCCATTCGTCCACATCAGTCGGTATATGACTTCAAAGTATTTCCATTACGTTTTTAATGCTTCCAGTGGCAAAAAAAAACTTTCAATTCCATTTAGACACATTAGTGCCGCTAAAACACCATTAGAAATGTAAAAGCCTAGGAAAATATCTGTACATTCTCACCACATCGTTTCAAAGTGCCATGGAGTGAACAGAGTGAACACTGACTTTTGACACTTTGCTACCAATAAAAAAGGCAAATTGCATTGTTGGACTATTGTTAATCTTCTTGAAAACTTAAGCGTAAGATTTCATTTGTAAAAAATGACAGCTTGTGTGAAATTACTCCTGGAAAAAATATTGCTTGGGTTGGTTCTTGGTTAATGGCTTATTGTAACCATTTGAAACACTCCATAAGAGCCTTCAATCTTAATACAAATATGGATGTAGCCTCTATCTTGAATATGACGGTTTCAAGAGCTATAACGATTGCGATTAGTACAAGAAGAAGTTTAATGAGCCAGAAATAATAATGATGATAGCTGGAGTCCAACAACCCAAACCACTGTATTTGGGATCAACAATGCGTTTCATCATCATCATCATCAACTTATATTGCTATTATTTCATTCCTTGCACTCTTCCTCGCTGGAGCCTTTCCATTCACGAGGGTTGAACAAGATTCGGTACTAAAATTATGGGGATAATTAAGGTGCATCATATCGTAACTCTCTACATGATACTGCTTACACGGAATATCAGGGCGAAGGAAATACCTGCATATAAAGTAGTAGTTTGTACTAGACTCTAGTAATCATTTCGAAAAGACGGTTCCATGAATCAACTATACTGACCAGCAGCCTATGCAATGCCTATTTTATCAAAATAAAAAGGGTTGTAACTGGCAACTCTTCCAATTTCACTTCAGGTGTATGACGCATCTGTACAGTTCTTCAAGTTCTTGACATACGGAACAAGCAACTTTGTTGCATAATGACATTGTTCATAAAAAGCTCGATATTTTTCATGGGATTAAAAGACAATTGGTGGAGAGACCACTGACCGAAGAAAAACATGAGCAAAAAATGGACATGCTCACATGCACTTTTCCTTGCAGCGCATCTCACGTCAATATTGAGTACAGGTTTTGATACAAAAAATATTCTTCGGGTTACAATTATCATTTTCAATTTTTGTCGATTGGAGTACCAAGTACAACTTTTAAAATTGTTTCGTTCCAGTTGACTCTCTCACGGAGGAACTAAAAGAGACAGTAATTGCATTATTATTTTTACGTGGATAAAGTTTAAATCTGAATAATCTGTAAAAATGAATTGAGCTAAAAGAATGCGTCGTATTATTATAATATCTTGGTCAATATATTCGTATGGATCAGGCTATAAATTGTGGCCGTAATAAATGCAACTGATGAGATATTAAAAAGGCGGTCAGAGAAACAAGACTTGGTTTTAAAAAATGTGTCGCTTTCCTATCATGAAACTTCTAAACGATTATCCTCGAAAAAAGTATAAAAAATGCAGTTGATGCTGTATCTGGTGTCTCGAGATTTCAAAAAAGGTATTAGATATTTACCATGTAGAAAACAGGTGCAGGGTGTTAATAGGACGAATAGCCCATATATTTTATATTTGTTAAAGTGATTGGTTAAGTTAGAGATTCTTGATAAGAAAGCGTACGCAGACAACAAACCAGACAGATAAGTGCATTGTAATGCAACACGCAATTCTCCTGTACAAACTGAAATCCTTTACGTGATATCAAAGATGGTAAATTCCTTTGTAGTTCCTTCAGCTTTATTGTAATACAATCGATATATGGGAAAGGGGAACAGGTGCATTTTAATCGACGATATTAAGTTCCTACATGGTGCATCTCAAAAAAATCTTGCATCATTGCATCATTACCCATTACACTGATAGCAAGGACCATTTCACTAGAGTGTAAACTCGCTCTGAACGAAACATCTTCCCTCAAAACAAACGATAAACTTTGAAACTTTGAAATTTTGAATCTGGTTGAATCTTCATACCAAAATGAGAAACTCTAGTTGCAATCACGCAACAAAGAATATGAAGATGACGGTCTTCGAAGACAGCATAAAGGTTTAAAAAGTAGTTTATAGGTTTCCCTACTGCCCTGCAGTCTCATAATCATGATCATCGTCATAAACCAAAAACAACCCCTTTAATGATAACATGCTATCTTGAGGGGTTATTTTCTCCTCAAATCCGTAATATAGAGTTTGCTCTGTGGCTTCTTGGGATGAAGGAATAAAAACGGCGAACCAAACACAGACCAAAGCTTACATAATTATTATGATTCCCGCAAGGAAGCAACCACTTGCTTCATGAATAAAAAAAGAATAGAACAGACAATATTTTGTATACAACATGCACTAAATTTTCCATGCGATGAGGAGACGACAGGTAGTAATAAGAACCAGACTTCTGTACAGGCCTTGGCTAGAGTCTTGCCAGTTGCTTATTAGGCTTAAAATAAATATAAATGTGTGGTTTAGCCTATGTAGTTTCTCATGCAAGTTTATATACTTTCTTCATACATCTTTTTAAAAAGATCTACTTGTTCACACGAGGAAAATTAAGGTTATCATTTCGAAATTATCTTGTGCATGCATAATGTGTAGAGTTTTAGATACCCATTTCTCCTATTCCACATTCTTGCAGGTTGGATGCGTTTCGACAATTTGATTCACCTGTGTATGATTCAAGGCTTGTGGGTACAAGTTTTTGGTGTCTCTGACCTGGCTACCGGACTGGATTTTTGAAATGCATTTACACATGCAACTTGTATACGCCTAAGTCATCAGTGGTTGCACGCACTGGCCTACCTACCTTTTTATTTTCTCAGAGATAATGAAGTAACATCTCAAAGTGCTCCTTTTATTCAAAGTGAAGGATCCAGAAATATGCATTTCAAAGACTTTTCAAGTCTCTGGATCTCAAATGGGATTTTTATTGACCTGTTTAATAAAATGCTGCCTTAAATTAAAAGGGAATTAGGGAAGCCCTAGCTACTGTAATTTTGCCTTGACATGAATCCCTACTTACTCCACTGATTCATGTAAGGATCTTGTACGAGGCGGATAATTTTTATGAGGAAAACACCTAAATTATATTCTACCCATATGAGCATATGAAGTTTTTTTTTGAAAAATGACAAGATACTGGAAATTAAAGAACTCTTTTGATGTGCATCAAATGTCAGAGCTCAAAAGTAAATTATGAAAACAATCAAAAGTACCAGTCACGATGTGAAGAAACAAAAGAAAATCTAATTTTGTTTTTTCTTTCTACACTGATTGTCTATTTGACAATAAAAAATATAGTAGGTACAGATCCCCACGGAATCATCCTTAGAATTGCTCAAGATGATTACATCTATACGCATATGGGTTTTATTTGTAAACTACGGAAAAAAGGTTATTACTTTGGAAAAAAATTAATCCTACTTTATTTCATCCTTTGGTTGGTTGAATGGATTAAAATCTTAAGATTTTAAGATGCTTCGTTATTCTTCGTCACTTAAATTAATGAAAAGCTATAGCTCAAAGATTCAAAGACTCAAAGCATCAATTTTTTTTTCTGTACGGTTCAGTTTTTGGGACATCACTGCATCTTTTCATCCCTCCTCCGTAGAATGTGTACGTGTTAAAAAACTGTTTTGGAAAAACCTCCCGCAGTGAAGGTTTCTCTCGTCACACATTTGCTTGGTCTACTCTGGCCTTTTGTTGTCAACGTCTTTCGTCATCATTTTCTCGAGCTCGTTCAACTATTTAAAAGCTGTTTAGCGTTGGTCTTAAGGTTTCTTTTGCATCATTTTCTGGTTTCAATTCTCTCATTGTCTCTCATCCTTCGCTTTTCAGTATTTTTTTTCCTCTTGTCTCATTTCTTTTCTTCCGGAATACCTCCCTTATGGCTTGTTGAAAGGAAAAAAAGTTGTCGTGATTTCTACACTTTTCCATCTTGAACAAAAAAGAAAGGGTGTGTGAATGTCGCCGTTCTGAGCCAAGTGTGTGCCTGCAATACAAAAGATTTAAGTCTTATATTTTGTAGTATTTAATAAAAAATATATTAGAGAAATAAGTCGGATTTATGTGTATAGTATTTCATCTCCTCAGTCATAATAATGTTAACTAGGTATTATTACAAGTAGAAAAGATCCCATGTAGTGTAGAGGATCGTTGGATCGTTGGATGAAGAAACTACAAAAAACGTTTCAAGACTCAAACTGTAGGAGAGGTATCACTTATAAACTTTATAGACTTTTATGCAACCCTTTCAATTCAATCCAATTCAAAGAGATCGTGTTACTCGTTTTAAAACTGAGGATCACTCCATTGTTACTAGAGAAGTGGAAAAATGCATTAAAAAATCTCTCTCTCCAGGGAGGTTTTGCAATCCAGTCAAATCAAGTTATTGTCATCAACTTATTTTTTGTAGCAAACCCGCTTCACCCCTTGGAGGACAAGAAAGGAAAAGGAAAAAGATAAAAGACACTTTTTCTTGATATGATGTGGCAAGGCCATTTTAACATTTTCTTATGTCATCTTTTTTTTCCTGTGAGAATCTTGCATATCTTGGTATTCCGTATTTAAAGCAATATTCTGGCCTGCATCTCAAATCTCATCAGAAGTTGTCTCGTCTTAGCTACCTTTTCCCTACTCCAGCTTTTCAAAAACGAGTTTTCTTTTAGACAAAAAAAATTTTAAATGAAGAAACATTTTATGTTCTTAAGTCAAATATTTGCATTTGCATCACAAAAAAAAACTTCAGCTATGTGAAACTTTATTGTTATCAGATTCTATAAGTGATTTGAGAAATGAATGAAGTAGGCTGACAAGGGAGTCTTTGAAACGAGACGATGGACTTTTATCACTTAGAAAAACAGTTTTACTTTTGTTTGTACCCACCGCGTATGCTCTTGGCTACTTGTTACTCTTTTCACATTCACATTTTACTTCCTGGATATCTTCTCTGAGAAACGGGAAACCCATAAAAATTTTATTTATTATTTGCTTTCACACTGCAAAGTTGACTTTGTATGAGATTAGGAGAGTAGACGTCATTCTTTGCATTTTGTAAGAAAAATCATTTTCATGATGTACCATCGGGAAAAACAGTCAAATAATTCCCGACTAACCTTACTTATTAATATTAGTACTAAATATTAACTTTTATGCTCGAAAAGTATGCACTCCTACGTGACTCCAAATAGGCAAGCTGGTATTGCATATTTTCTTGTAGAATTTTGGCACCATACTTGTGTAAGAATGTTGCGAAATGATTGTAAAGAAATTAAAATGCCTGAACGGAACAAATTCAATTTGTAAACCTAAGCTGATTAGCTAATGCTAATGTTCTTAGATTTAAAATATGTTCATAGCTTGATAGATTCACCGTCTACTCCCTTTTGGCCAACGACCACACAGAAATTTAACTTTACGAAATACCAAGTCATCAACTATGATTACTTCATCGAGACCTGAAGATCTCACGGGTTACTTCAAGTTATGGCTATAATTCAAATGATTTGACGATGATTATTTCTCGATTGGTAACTGAGCATATGACAATTGACAGGTTACAATAACTCTCCTTTTTATAACTCTTTGCAAT
>JAANSQ010002410.1:0-12055 GCA_036850885.1 Lepidocyrtinus dapeste | reverse complement strand
ATGCTATCTGACGCTGTTGATGCGGTTTTTCCTGAAGACATGTTTGCCTATTCCTCTTTAAGGAAGTAAGTTACATTTTAATTTTAACCTTTTCTCACTTCTTGGATTGAACAAATCTTTTCAGAATACTATTTTTATTTTAATATTTTCTCGCAGTCGACCTGGAACAAGATCAGTACGTACAGACCGTGGAAGCAGCGAGGGTGGAGAACGAGACAGTTTTTCGAGATGGAGAGATCGTCAGTATTTTGGACCTAGACGCTGGTTAGAAAACGCTCTACGAGAACGAGAACCTTGGAATAATAACTCAAATGACTCTAATCAAGGAGATGGTAGCACTAGAACGTCCAAATCTGGTGGTCATAATCAAGCTGGCAGTAGCAGTGGTTCAGGAGGACCTACTACATCGAATCAAAGTAGCCCAATATGGCTCTCTGATGAAATTGAATATTGGCCCGAAACCTCCAGGTCCCATCGATTCGTCGCGATTTCTGCAATGCACAGTGAACTTGTGGCTGTCGGATCAAACGGAGCCATTTACCAGTGGAAGTGGATCGAAGTGGAGCCTTACAAAAATCCGGATGTAAGCGAGTTTTTTTTTGCCAGCATATTATTTTAGTAAGCAATAAAGTATAGATTTCGAAGATCATTTTTCATTTTATTTTATAGAATCCGTCAATTACACATCCTCGTGCACCAGCTCTAGGATTGTGCACTGAAAAAGTTGCATTAGTCGCGTCTTCTTTGATCCGTTGCACTGTGGCCACAGAATCTGGAAAAGTTGCAACTTGGATGGACGAATCTATTGCGCATGTCGCTAGCCGATTGGAACACCCCACTACAGCCTTCCAAGATACCTTCCAGGGTCAACGGTTTTCGCAACTTTTCGTCTGCAATTTGTACTCTTTTATAAAAACGGAGGGAAATTGTCTCTTTTGGTGGGGTGTCCTGCCATTTAGTCAACGAAAAAAGTTGTGGGACAAGTACAGAACCAAGAGCAAGAAGACTAGATCAATAACTGGCAGTGGAGAATTGCATCTTTCTTCAGGAAGTGGAATTTCTGAAATTACTGTGGGGAGTCAAGTGTTGATGCGTGTGGCGCCCATGTATCAGTCAGGATCTATAGGGTTTACTGTCACTGGAGGCATCCCAAAAGTTGGCCAGTTGCTAAATGCTGCCTGGTGCTTGACTGACAAATGCCGATTCAAAGTAACCTTGAAATTTATTCTGATTGATCTTAATTGATGAAATCATAGTTGAAGTAATCTATGCACTTTTTTTTTTTTTTTTAACTTTTGTAGGTGTTGCCTGGTCCTCCACCTACAGAATCGAAAAAGTACGAGCCTAGGACTACAGATTCGATGCCACCTCCACCCTCACCAGCGAGCTCGACTTGCTCTGACACTACCTTACCATCAACATCCCAGAAAAGGGCAAAGAAAGGGCCAACAGTAAAGGACGGTAACGAAAAGAAGGACGAAGAGGAATGGCAGTTAAAGGACGTTATCTTTGTAGAAGACTCCAAGAACTTACCGATAGGGAAGGTGTTAAAGATTGATGGATCCTTTGCCGTGATAAAGTTTTCACAGCAAGGTACCACCGTTGTTGCTAAAGATGGAAAGGAGACGCCTACGAGTGAGGAAGCAGTTCTTCAAGAGTGTCGAGTGCTACGCCTAGATGATTTGCAACTTGTGAAGAATGGGTCTTTGCCAAAGTCCCCAGACTGCATTCAGAAGACACCTCGACGGGTACACTTGAATGACATGAGTAATGTGTTGTCTCTCTCTGTGGACGCCGTTGGAATCCACGCGATTGTAAAGGATGGCAAAAAGCTTTTGTGGAAGTCCTACAATCTAAGTACGGGCAAAGGAGAGACTGAGAGTGGATTCCCCACTGACACTTCAGCTTTTCTGGGCATCGATCCTAGTTTAATCTCCTTCAACTGTACATGCGAGAATGAGTTTATGAGTATTTTGCGAGATGGGAACGGAACAATGTATCCCCTGGTGAAGGACTACTTGGAAGCAATTAAGGATCCCGTATCGCTGGACCTACCTCCAGTGAAATCCATCGGATTAGGGATTCATGCCCTTCCACATGTTGGAACACAACAGAAGAACCAAGTAGGAGTCCTGGTCATGGCGCTGGAGCAGCAGATTTTACTCTCAAAAATTCTCAAGTGTGATATCGAAGGAGTGAAGCAGGTCCTTGGGAGTTTAGATCACGAAACTCAAACGAACCCGGCAAAGGCCAATTCCAATAGAGTCTTATCCGAGAGATGCGATGGAAATAGGAATATATTTCATGCAGTGGTTAATATGGCTATGCCGACAACCAACAAGGATTCTGACGCGGCCTCTGTCACGAATGCTAGTGGCACCAGTGCAAATTCATCCTCAGCGAATTCTGGAAGTACTAGTGGAAATGGAGGGAATTCCAGTGCTAGTACAGCTGTAGTAGCTTGTAGCTCTAGTGGAAACTCCACTACGTATCATAGTAATACTGGAAATCCATCCTTGGACGCTACCATCGAGAATCTTGCGAGTTTTTTGAGCACTCCACAACAGCAGCAGCCTTCAGGTGATTAGAAATAATTTCCACGACATTGCATTTAAAGTTAAAGTTTAAACTCTACGAAATGTCTTATTTTTTATACAGTATTGACTATTGGAACCTCTGGAGGAGTAACTGCTGAAACTGATGACTCGAATGAGAGCACAGAGTCTACTCCAACTACTGTAATATTTGGATTGAAAAGTCTAAATAGTGGCTCGCTCGGTTCTGGGAATCTTTCCCATCTTGGATCTTCGAATCAGAGCTCTACATGTGTATGGGATCCAAACGAAAGAGTGAAGAACGCACAAGCAGCTTTGAAACTGATGTGCGAGTCTTACACTTTGGAACCACATCTTCATCAATTGTTGGGGGAAAAGTATGATCTTAGTCTAACTTATATGTTGTTGCAATTAATTAAACCAATAAATGCAGTGCTTTGAAATGGATGTTTTAATTTTTATAGGGATTTTCGTGGGCAGACCCCATTCATGCTGGCGGTTTCGTGCAGAGCTTATCCTTCTGCACTCACCATATTCGATACAATCCTGAAGATTTCCAGGGAGCGCTCTCCGGATGCTGATGTCCAAAAGAAGGTAAACTGAGTTCAAATACTGTTTGTTTGCAAACAAAACAATGTTCCCAGCAGCAATATAAATGAGATGGTTTTTTAATACTCACCACTGTTTGCAAACAAAACAATGTTCCCAGCAGCAATATAAATGAGATGGTTTTTTAAAACGTCGGATTTCGCTCGTTTCAGATTATGATGTCCATGATTTATCCACCGGGATCACAAGCAGATGATTCTCCGTTGCACGTGCTTTGCTGTAACGACACATGTAGCTTCACTTGGACTGGGGCTGAGCACATAAACCAAGACATTTTCGAGTGTCGCACTTGCGGTCTTGTGGGGTCCTTGTGTTGCTGTACAGAATGTGCCCGTGTTTGCCACAAAGGACATGATTGTAAGTTGAAGAGAACTTCACCAACGGCGTATTGCGACTGCTGGGAAAAGTGCAAGTGTAAGGCGTTAGTCATGGGGAATCAGCAGGCGAGATACGAACTGCTCTGCAAACTTATAAATGACACTGATCTAGTATCACTCACCAATTCCAGGTTAACTGTGAAAAAGTTATGTGTATTAATTATTTACTTGTCTCTTTGATATTTTAAACTAATTTGATATAATTTGATGTGCAGAGGAGAGAATATCCTTTTGTTCCTTGTGGAGACAGCTGGACGACAGTTGAGTGAGCAGAAACAATACCGAACAACGAGAACTAGGGCTGCGGCTACAGCTCAGAGGAAACCTACGGATATTGGTATGAAGGATTCAAATTATATTAATTCGAATTCGCATGATCAAATTGTTTTTTATATTTAATTAATAATTAATTAATCTAAAATTAATGTTGTAGACATTGACATGCCGGACCACGACCTCCAACCACCAAGATTTAGTCGAACTGCTCTGGAGCAGCTCTTGGATGACTGGTTGGCCACCAAAGCTATGATTATGTCTGGAACAGCAGAAAGTGGTTCAGAGGAGCAAAGTGGAACTGCTCTCTTGGATAAGTTTACTTACAGAATGTTGGTTAAGTGTAGTCCAGATGTAAGTTATTTGAGCCTAAAATAGTAATGTGCATGAATATTAAATGAATGAATGAAGATGTAATGAAAGCAAATTTCTTAATTTTGTGATTAGATGCTTGATATTCTGCTTACTACCTTGGTTCGAGAATTGCAGTCTAAAGTATTGGGTCGTGTACACGAAGCTGAGCTTGTTGCCAGACGGTTCATTCGATCTGTTGCAAGAATCTTTGTGATTGTCAGTGTGGAGATTGCACCACCTTCTAAGAAAAAGTATGTGATTGATTAAAACGTAACTTGGTTTAATTTGCAATGCACGTTTGGCTCGATGGACATTGGACATTAAAATGAAATGAAATTAAAATTTTGTTTGATATTTAGCTCGACGCCTCAGGTGATTGATCACTGTCGACGAGTCTTCCAATCTTTAATAACCCTATCAGTGGAGGAACTGTGCGAAATGGCCAACTCCCAAATAGCTCCGGTTCAACTAGGTGTGGCTAGACCTACAGCTTCTTTCCCATTTCTCGCTTCTACTGATTCTACCACAGGGAGCGAAGAATTGTTTAGTGTGGAACCGTTATTGCCATATTCAAGCAATTCGATTCTTGAACATGATCAAATGTCAATGTCGGAAAATTCTAATCACGGAGGTGGGAGACAACTTGAAGCCGAATCTCACCCTATTCAAATCCTGAACGATCCTAGACTCATCCGAGTCGCTGACTTTGGACACGATCAGGAAGTGGAGGGAGATCAAGATGTGGAGGATAGTATGGACGAGCAACATGACCACGATGTGAATGATCATGATATGGGAGATGCGGATGCCGATGCGGACAGGAGTCAGCCTGAAGCCATCGCACTAGGGGAAGTACAAGAGCAAGAGTCCGACATGGAACTGGATTTACTCGCAGAGTCTGAAAGTGACTCGGATGATAATCAAAATGATGCGGCCAGTTCAGTGGCTCAGAGAAGTATCCAGACCCATGCCACCGCTGGTTCTGACACTGGAGGCGGTGTGGCAAGCCTAGCGCTTTTCTCTGATGACGACTCGGACGATTCGACTCAACAAGAAGATGATGATGAAGATGAAGACGAGTCTGATGCGAATGATAGTGATGATAGAGATACTGCAGTTGCGGGAAATAGCAGCACCTCTGCAGTGACTGGAGCTGCTGCTACCGCTGGTACTTCAAGCACAACAACAGGAGGTGCAAATGCAGGATCAAGTTCAAATACCGCCAGTGCAGTAGACGAGTTTCAAATCGCAAATGAAGAGCAAATTTTTGAGCGTCGTTTGACTACTTCTACTTCCTCTACCACTCCCAGGGGGAATCTGGCACCGGTATCAATGCAATGGGCCATAAGGAGTCGAGAGAGTCCCAACGTGCGAACTGGAACGACCAGTGGATTGGTATTTATTGATCATACTTCTGGAACTATGAGAAGATCTGCGACTACCACTGCGGTTGCTGCTGCTGCAGCCGCTGCGGCTAATAATCATGATGCTGTTACAATGGCAAATACGGTTTCCGGATTAGCGAGGGCCTTTGGCATCATAATGCGTGAGATTGGAGACCTCCTTAAGTACCTTCAAGACTACCCCAACTCCTCTGTAAGATTAGCTAGGAAGCTGGAAGTGACGCAGGAGGACGTCAACAAACTTCAGATGCATTTAGATAGGAGGTTGCTGAAAGTTTGGGAGTGGCTACTGACTGTGATGGACTCCACAGAGAGTCAGTTAAAATTTGGTGCTTCGTTAACATCATACGATGCGGCTGGGAATCCTACCACCGTGGCAGCTACTCAAGTTGGCAGAGTCCGCACTGGAACCACGACCACCACCTCCGCTTCGAACAATGCTTGGACTAGGACTGCATTATCTACTGAAGGAGGGAGAACCAGTAGAGAGAGGGAGGATGCCATTAACGCTCGTAGGGAATTCCTCAGTTATTCGCTCTCTCTAATGAGGTCGCATAACACTGAGCATTTGGACAGTTTACCAGTGATAGACGTCTCGAGTCTGAAGCATGTGGCGTATGTGTTTGACTCTTTAATTTACTTTCTGAGGAGTGGAAGTGATGCTCTAAATCCAATTCCAGCGAAGGCTGAGGTTAATGTTGAAATCGACAGTTTGATTGTGCACGATCCCGCAGGAGAAGATGTAGATGATATGACATTCGCACCTGCGCCCACCTCACAGAACAGTACTGAAATGGGAGATTTGGATGAGGAGATTTGTCAAGCTACCAGTGCGTCTGGAAAGTTAAATGGGAAGAGACATTCGTTTTTCCAACGGTCCGAGTCTACTCTATGTCTAGGATGTTTGCCTCCGGATCCTTTCCAAACCACGGTAGCTGAAAGTTTGCCATTGGCAGAGAAACCACATCTTCTCCAACCTAATGTTCGTCGAGAGGATTTGTTTGGGTGCTCCAAGTCCCCAGAGAACTCTGCTCTGAAGGAAATCAAGCCATTACAGTTAGGACTGACGTCTAGATCTGAGGAAGCTCCTTCCTATGCTGGTCTTTTGCAGAGCCGAAAGTCAAAGGATGCTTCTTCACCAATGGATGTGGATACTGAGGCGGAGAGAGAGATGGAACAAACTTTAGCCCATAAAAACTTGGCGGATGTGGAGCTACTTGCGCAGGTCTCATCTAAGCAACTTCCTATAGATCTGATGAAACTTGGTGATTCGTTGGTCCCCGGAACGGTGAATACTCCGTCAATTATTCTCACCAAGCCTCCACCACTTGTGAGGATTACATCGGCGGAGAATAACAGTAGTGGTTCTTCCGTGGCCGGAAGTAGCCTGACAGTTCCAAAGTGGGGTTCTCCACAAAGTGTTCCTCAAGACTTGAGCATTGGGACAAGAGGGGAAGAGGATGTGTCGATGGGAGTTTTACCCAGTTCTGGTTCCAGTCCAACATTGAATATTCAAAGGGCACCGATAATAGTCTCGGTGAAAAAAGTCGCTTCATCCACAGTCATGCAGCAACAACTACCGGCGTCTTCCTCCGTTCCGACTCTTTCAGGAAGTGACCAGAGCTCTGTCGTGGTTTCTGATGGGGGACTTGCTCGATCTCCAAACAAAAGTGTTATTGTTTGCAATCGTCAAGCTCAAAGCATTTCAGTGAGGATTAACTAACAATTTCATCTCATGTCTTGGCATTTGGTAATTATCTGATTTTAGCCTTTTAATTTTCTTTTAAAGGATCCAAATACCGATTCTCAAGAAAAACTTGTGGTACCAGACTCTGACCATGTTGTGACAATAGAGACAACCCCCCGACCCAGTCTCACTTGTCCGTCAAAACTGCCTATTTTAACTCCACTGTCAAAACCTGATTTGATGACCTCGACGAATCCGCAACATCAGCTTGTACTCTTTAACTCTTCCATGATTTCCGATGATGTGCTTCTGGGAAGATGGCGTTTGACGTTAGAGCTGTTTGGGAGGGTTTTCGTAGATGATGTAGGTTTGGAGCCGGGATCTGTAATATCAGAGCTGGGAGGGTTTCCAGTCAAGGAAAGTAGATTTCGGAGGGAAATGGAAAAGCTGCGTAATGCTCAGCAGAGAGATCTCACACTATCAAAGTTAGAAAGGGATAGGAATCAGCTTATACTGCAGACCTTTAAGGAGCTGAATAACCATTACAGCTCAGCTCATCGAAGAGCTACGTCTCCACATCCACCGTTGGCAGTCAACAGAGTTAAAGTAAGTGAAAGATAAGTAGAGAGGGAAAGTGGCTGGTAGAAATGAAAATGGAATAAATCAATTAACTAAATATTAAATTTTAATTGCTTTAGGTTACATTCAAAGATGAGCCTGGAGAAGGCTCTGGTGTGGCCCGCAGTTTTTACACGGCCATCGCCGAAGCTTTGCAGAGTGAAGACAAATTACCCAGCTTGGAAAGCTGTTTGGTAGGTGCCAAGTATGGTTCGCAATTTAACGTTTTGCAACGTCTTAGACTTCGGGATGATTATAATATCAGACGTGGACAACAGGTCCGCATTGTAAAGGTAAAACATGATTTGCACTGACATAGTTGTCGAACGACGAATGGAAAATTTAAATTAACTCATTTAAAAAAATTAATGATTGAAACAGAGAGGCACACCAAGAGTGCGCGAGGTTCGAAGAACTTTATCTCATGATGCACGCCCCTTCCACCCAGCGAGTAGCAGTGGAGAGGGAACCTCTAGTCCAGCAACGCTCAATGACCATCTGTCTACCCACCAACAACAAATCGGAGAGCGTCTGTATGTCAAAGTAAGTGGTATCTTGTAAAATGATATGATTGCAGAGCAGAATGGAAAGAGCTTTTGGGATAAAGTGACTTTTTTTCTAGGTACATGCATTACGACCATCGTTAGCACCAAAGATCACTGGCATGTTGCTGGAACTTCCTCCACCCCAATTGCTTATCCTCCTGGCGTCGGAGGATACTTTGAGACAACGAGTGGATGAAGCTGTGGATGTTATACTCACTCACACTAGAGACGTTCCAGGTGAGGTTTTGTTGGAAATGGATGTCTTCAACTTTTCCAAGAATTCTTCGGGAAATGGAAGTGGGGCTACCCCTGCGAAGAAAACTACTGTGGGCGGTGCTGGTGAGGAGGAATGGCATGGGGATGGAACCGAAGACAACTCCCCTTTGTTCTACCAGCCTGGAAAGAAGGGCTTTTATTCTCCGAGATTAGGGAAGCCTACACCTGAGAGGTTAAACGCTTTTAGAAATGTTGGAAGGTAAGCTCTACTATTATAAATAGAAAATTTTGCATCTTAATTACTCGTAACTAAAAACTTGATTGTTTAAATTAGATTGGTTGGATTATGTCTTCTGCAAAATGAACTCTGTCCGATTACTTTGAATCGACATGTTCTGAAATTTATTCTGGGGAGGCCAATTAGATTCCACGATATGGCCTTCTTCGACCCCGTCATGTATGAAAGCTTCCGGCAATTGATTCTAGAGGCAGAGAGTAAAGACCCTGATAGGATGTTCTCTGGTGCTGAACTGACTTTCAGGTGCGTGAATTACCCTAGGCTTTAAAACTTTTTCTGATTCTTTTAAGGAATTTCATATATTTTGAGTTAATTATTGCTTGCTTAATTATGATAGCTTGGACTTGAGCCCAGAAGAAGGTGGTAAGACTGTAGAACTTGTCACTGGCGGCAGGAACATTGAAGTCACGGAACTTAATGTTTATGACTACGTTCGCAAGTACTTTGAGTACAGAATGATAAGGTCCCAATTCAAAGCTTTGGAGGAGTTACGTAATGGGGTTCATGACGTTATTCCTACGTCATCTCTCGAAGGTATAATTTAAGGCTTTTGATGCGACCTAATATCCTTAAATGTATTTACCGTTAGATAAGGTTTTAAATATTTTCTATTTACAGGATTGACCGGAGAAGACTTGCGCTTGTTGATGAACGGAGTGGGGGAAATAAATGTGAATACGCTAATGTCCTACACTACCTTCAATGATGAAAGTGGAGAGACCGGAGATAAACTGAGTCGTTTCAAGAAGTGGTTCTGGCAAATGATTGAGAAGATGACTAATTTGGAGAGACAAGAGCTACTGTATTTTTGGACTGGGTCTCCAGCACTGCCAGCATCTGAGGATGGATTCCAACCAATGCCCACAGTCACCATTAGACCAGCGGATGACACTCATTTGCCAACTGCAAACACCTGCATCTCCCGGTTCTATGTGCCACTCTATTCATCCCGGTACATCTTGCGAAGCAAAGTTTTGTTGGCCATAAAAACCAAAAACTTTGGATTTGTTTAGTTTTTTTTTTAAATGTTGATAATTCTCTTGTTTTCATTTAAGTTAAATCTAATATTCAGGATAGTATTTTTATGTCGTGCTTTCCTCTGAGAGTGTTTTCTAAATTGGTTTAATGAGTTTCAGTTTTATTAAATGTATTAAATTTGAAGTTCCCCTTTGCCGATTACGAAAGCTTCGTAGTATATTGTTAATGTTAGTTATAACTGTTAATATTATTATTGTTATTATTACTTCAATTCATTAAAATATGGAAAAGGAAAAGTTGGGTTCAGTCTGGTGGATTGATTCGCAACGGTTTATACTACCGTAAAATTGTTTTGATTGTTTGAGTCGAGTCATAAAATGATGGAAAATAAAGTATTTTACGTTATTCTGAGTTTAGTTTGAGTGAAAATACTGGAATGGTTTTTATGACACATCTTGATGAAGGCAGCGTGCGTAGGTGATGGGTGAGAATAGAATGTAAAAAAAAGTGAAGCTCCCTTCCCAACCACAGAAACGGTGTTGATGAATATCTATCTTTATATCGTTGTCCGAGTGTACATGGACAGTAGACTGGTATATTGTGAGATGATTTTGTATTTTGGTTTTCTAACGTTTACATAGTTAAAGATTATGTTTTTTTAGTATGCTAATGTAGATATGTAAGGAAATCGGAATGGCGACTTGGACTGAGTGTGAGTAAAAATACATGAAAAGAGATGGAGAGGATGAAATGTTAGTGTAGCCATTAGGTTAAACTGGCTGTTTATATTATATTGTAGATACTATTAAGCACTTTGAGGAGAAAACTTGTTGGTTGTTGCTTGGAATGTGGAAGTGCGATGTGATTAAGACGGAATTAATAAATTATGTACCAAAAAATGTATAAAATTGTGTTTCGTTTTTTTACATGTTTATGGGTTTCATTAACTAGGGTGAAGTTGATGACATCAATCCTAAGAATTTGCCTAAGAATGCATTCAAAAATTCATTGCAGCGATTGTCATTAATCATTTTGCATATTTTGAAGATGGGATTTGGGACCTCTGTGGCGTGCAAGAGAGTGTTCAAAAAGATAATATTTGCGTGTAAGTATATTTCTGCAGTATGCCTCTCCAATCAGTGGGCTCATTAGCTTTAATTATTTTTTACCGTTTAGACTATAATGAAGAACATAAGTGCTAGGTGGATAGCATTCATAGAAAACAGAAAGAATGCAAATGCATTAAAGCTAAGTTTCGTTCTAGGACCATCCCGAATTGCTTTCGATTTGAAAGATGCCAGACTTGAGCTATTATTTAGTCTATGATCTCAATTCTGCTAATGAAAATCAAGGAAATTTTTTTAAATAATTACCCAGAAAGTTTGACGAGTTGGGCTGATTTACTATGAAATGGAGACTATAACTAACTCTTATTTAAATATGAGCCCATGATAGAAGTATATTGTAAATTCCAAGTATTTTTTTATCAACAAAAGCCCATTATATTAAAGTATTTTATACCTAAGTATGTTTTCATTATGGAGAAAACATTACAACGTAATCAACGCAAGCAGTAATTTAAATAATTGATTTTGTCGACCAACACAAAAAAGATTATCGAAAAGCCCGTAAATACTAATTTTACTTTTAAACTTGCTTCCTACTGCAAGCAAAAGGTTTACGGAGTTTAGTGCGTAAAGATGTGCGTTCAAAGATAGCGTGTACAATGCATTGCCTCTTCCCTATATTAAACAGTGACTCGTGCCAGTTTTTGAAGCTTAATACTCTAGAGATCGGTAACAGAAAAATCAAGTTAGTGTTTGGAAAATAAAGGTTTCACGTTAGAGCTTCGCACTTATCCGGGTTAACGGATTACCAAATTATCTTCTTGGAGTATGCGTGGCCAGTAAATAACTTACAGATTCATGAGGTTTCACTCATGAAAACAAAATGTGAGTTTCTTGTTAATCAAGCAACTCGCAAGCTGGTTATGAGTCATCAATATGGAAAGTGTGCAAGTTCACATGCTAAAGTTTATATTTGGAAATTCTATCATGAATTAAGGGCAACCACGCTGAAAATAAGGTCCTTTAAGTACATAAAGAAAGTATTAGTGTTGAGTTAGATTTTAGCTCAAACTGT